>LPNX011142878.1:657139-752718 GCA_001517045.1 Pseudotsuga menziesii
TAGTCCAAGTGGACCTCAATCGAGGAATCAAGGAGGGTTTGATTTTATTATGGTTACTGAAATAAATGATGATTGCAAATGAAACATAAAAACATAAGAAAACCACAATTTTCTAATTAGACTACCACGAACCTTTCTTCACCTTTCGGCTCAAAAGGAGGCTCGTGGGGTAAGTATTAAAGTTACTTTGAAACCAATAGAAATGGAATATGGAATTGAGTTTAAATCAAAGTATACTACCCTACAGATTAGCACTATGCTAGATTAAAAAAAGATGAAAAAAAAATGACACGGACGCAAAGCCCCCCAGGGGGGATGGGGAATGGGCTCGAAAGAGCCTATTTAGAATTATTTTTATTACCAGTGATTACAATATCAGAAAACTGATATGATGCCTCTTGATTCTTATACAAAATGAAACCAAGAGCTTACAAACTGCAAAAATTACAGATTTCAGTAAAAAAGGGAGACCCCTGGGGGGATTCAAAAGGCCCAAAAGTCACTTTCGAACAATAGCTCCTCCTATTTCTATTATACCTGATAAAAACCAGCAAGCTTATTAGACTGAAATATGCCCAAAAGCACTATGAAAGTACCTTTGGGTCAGCTTACTTTTAACCAAAAATAGCTAAGTTAAAACTAGTTAAAAAAGGTAAAAAGGGAACCAAGGAAAGCAAGCTTTCCTTGGGATCTTGGCTTGCCTTTTAGGCAGCCAATGTGATGTGAAATGATTTCTATATTTATCTTTTATAACAGAAAACAAAAATCTAATGCATGCAAGCTACAAATTCTCTTTAAAATTCCATGCAAAAAGGACGATTTCCCTAAAGCTAGATCTAGAATGCTTATGAAACCTTTTAAGAACAAGATCTAGATTATGAGATTTGAGAAGATAGATCTATGTTAAATTTACTTTAATATAATAGATCTAAACAATATCAAAGTTGTGAACAAAGTAACCAGGTAAAAGAATTGATTTTGAAGGAGGAAGAGGAGGAGAGAAATGCTGGTAGCCTTGAAGATCCACCGTGGAGCTTTCAAGTGGAATGTTGAGGGACTATTCATTTGGAATGTTTTGGAGAGAGTGAAGAAGCAAACTAGATCAACATCCTCTCCAATCTAGGAACCTGCAGCTCGGCTGAAATAAAAAAAACTTGCCGAAATACTTGTGAGATCCGATTAGTACATACACAGAGATTTAGAATAACATGCATATAAACTTATAAAACATGCTGAACCTAGATCTCTAAACATGCATCAAAGGAAAGAGATGGCCAATAAACTTATTGAAAATCACCTTTCCTATCAAGATTATAATAAGCTTATTATCAATCTTAGTAATGAATCCACAAGCAATCAGCAAATTATGAACATAGATACAGGTTACCTCAGTAAAAAATGGCAATGATCATCCACACATACAATGGCATAACATCATCTTGCCTCCAAAGCTTCTCTTTATTTCAAATGAACAATAACAACAGTACAATAGCAGCAGCACCTCAATCCCAGTTCTAACTAGCTTGGAAGAGGAGGCTTATGCTTGGATATATACAAAAACTAGGAGATCCAGCCCAGGGGGGCACAAATCCCAATGAGATAGACCAAATCAGCTGATGGAGAGTCAATTAATGTAGATTTGAAGCTGAACTAAGCCAGATCTGAGTCTCACTGAGTGAAATTGTCAATCGGAGAGCTGATCTGACTGACACCTCAACCTATTGACTGAAGCATCCACTAAAACTCGTCCAAATGATCCAAAACGTGTGGAGGAGAGAGGGAGGGTGAAATTCCCCATAAAGGATGCTAAAGATCAACTCTGGATCTGATTTGATCACCTCCTTCAGTCAAGGATTTGTCAGATCCAGTCAATCTGGTTCAGATCTGACCGATTTCAATCAAATCGGCTGAGAATCCATTGATCTATGATTCTAGATTTGCTCCATTATTCATCAATTTATTAATTAAAATAATCAATAATTGATTTTTTGGGCTTTCTGACCTGAGTGATGGAAAATCACTCAAAACTAGGAAATAGTGGGTCCATGGGTTTACATGGTGCTCTTAGCTTGAAAATGAGCACCTACATGAATGAAACTGATTATTTGGCCCACTTTTATTACAAAATCAATTTTTCCAATTAAACTATTTAAAAAATAGCCTAAGTTTTGGAAAAATTAAATTTTAATAAAAAACACTGAAAAAATTAATAAAAAAAAAGTTGAAAAAACCTAGGGGGACTTAGACTTGCTCATATGACTCAACCATGATTCCTAGCATGTTTATACATTGACACATAGACTCTAATAACCTCAATAGGCCTAAATTCCAAGCCGACCACCCCAACTTCGAAGGTATGGAGTGAAAAACTCAGAAATTATCAATCGTTTATTCAATAACCAATAATAACCAAGGGAAAAAACACCCTGGGTTGATCGGATTGACAAATAAAGTCTAAGAGACCGAGTATTTTACAGACACTATCATGATAGAACATTTATTACAATTCCCCCATCGGGTATGAACATGTGATATAGTACAACAAAGCTTCCCAGAAGTAAGACTGAAGGTCTTCCGAAGTCCAAACAAGTTATCCTTGTCCAGTTCACCAAGATCACTTGATAAAAAACCACTAAGTACAACTTAGGTGGTAACAAGTAGTATGTTGTTCATTAATGTAGACATTCTATCATGCATAATACATTTCACAACTAAACAATGTCATATAAACAACTGGATATATAGGAAAATACAATTCAAATACTTATCTTTATTTGTTTCGTGGGTAGAATCCTTCTTGAGCCTTCAACTTCATCACCTTCTTCATTCATGACATCATCATTTCTTATCCAAATGCTAAGATGGATAAGAGGTTCTTCAAGAATTGAGTCCCTCATATTCCTCATCGCTTAATATTCTTGAGAGCTTGATCTTTAGTTGCTCTTATTATGAGTCGAGCTTCTTCTTGTGTGCACTCTTCCTAGAGTTTGTTGAAGGTAATCACTTCCTTTTGGCACACATTCCTCGAATGAATGAATCCCATGATCCTGGGAGGCCATTAAGGTGGTTATAACAATATCTTATTCTTCTTCGATTACTTCATCATAGAATCGAACACTTCCTTTTGGTGTCTTCAAGGATGACACATGATGGATGAGATGATATTTAATAGAATCTGCAATGATTCTCTTGGCTCTAGCCTTAGCATCATCTCCCTCTGGCTCCTAGAACTTTCTTACTGAAATACTGATCCAAGTCAATTTCTTCAAGGATCACAAAGGTCCTATACTTCCATACTGGGAAGTTGTCAACTTCACCAAGCTTGTCATCAATATGGCGTGATTAGTCATTTCAAAATGAGCACCTCAAATGTAAATAGCAAAAATTTAGATCTTATCGATTTGAGGTATCAGTCCTGGTAATGGAGTTCCCTGATCTAGGGTTTGTCAGAGAAACCCTAATTTTCCAAACTTGGAAATTCAAACTTCTGATTGGATAGAAAGATGGACATCTTCAAGGTGAGATTTCCAATATACTCCTTTTCTGAAAACAGTGGAGGCAAGCTCCAGAAACAAGAAGCCCTAGTTTTCCAATTTTTTCTACAGAAATGTCTAATATTGTTTCTGTAGTATATCCAAAATTACTACTGCTCGATGTCTTAAACTTTGCACTGAGGTATCCTTGTTTGTCCTCGTTTTAACACCATCTATTAGAGCATAATTGGTTTTACCAATTGGGACTTATGCGTGTTTTCCCTAGGTGAATTATTTCAGGACTTTTTAGAATAGAAAACTTGTACGGACTTCCACTTGTCACTGTTTCATCTTCGGGGTCTAAATTTTTTACCAAAGGAAGTAAAATCCGTGCCCCATCTAGGAAATATTTATACATTTAATTTGGACCTCCGTAGACCGAGATATATCAATTCTCCCAAGGTCACTTGTTTAAGGATGAATCCTAGGAGAGGCTCGATCCCTGACTTGGAGGAACCATATCTCCTGAAGTATAGTGAATCTAAGGCTGAAATTGTTACAGAGCGTAAAAAATGAATTTCTCTTCGGATTGTAAAAATTTTGGCTTCTAATCCTTCTCCAATATCTATATATAGCAAATGTACCAAAGCTACTAGTTTAGTATTTTAGGGTTTTCAAGCATGAAACCCTAATTTCCATTTGTTTCCATTGTAGTTGTATTTCGGCTGTATAGTGAAACTTATCTGATTCAGAAACTGATACCACCAATAAATGTTCCGTACTTATCCCTCCTTGCTTTATGATCTATGGAGAGAACACCTTCAACTAGGAAGCCCTAGGTCCCGCAGCTGCAAAGTTCCTTCTTTGAGAGAGGCTCTGATACAATGTTATATTTTTATCGTTTAATCAATATGATCTAGGATCTTATCTAAAAGAACAACATGCACAACAATAATCAAAAGAGATAATAGACATAAATAATTTTCCTTGGGGAAACCATAAAGGAGAAAACTCTGCAACTTCCTCAGAGATAGAATGAGCACCAATAGCAAAAGAAAAACCCAAAGACACAAAGATGATCTCCGACAGTTTTTCTCTCTCTCACTTGTGCGAGCTACTTCTCTCTCACTCATGTGCTATTTTTCAGTGAGTGTGTTTCAAATAGAGAGTCTCACTCTCTATTTATACTTGTTTTCCACTTGACTTTTACTCTTACAGGGTCGACCTCACTAGGAAAGTTTAATAACCCTAATACGACTCAACTGTGGGGACTATTGCCCTGAATTACAACGGAGGGTTAGCATCAACTCAATTGTGGGGAGTATTTCCTTGACATACAATGGATATTTAACCTCAATGAATTTACATGACTTTATTATATTAATGACTCTCTCGATTGGAGGAATAAAACATCTACATCGAGGTACAATGAAATACAATATAAAATATACAAGTGACTACATTCCGAAGTTACAAATACAACAACAAAGATATCATTATAGAGATCAAAGATGAAATCCAGATGATAGTTAGCCTAAATATTGACTTCATCCCCCAGACATGAGATTCGAACCATAAATCACTTGAATATAATGATAGATCGAAGGATGGGCCTACAATGGTGCATCCTTTTGGTGCAAAAATAAGATACAAAGCCAACACTATATAAATCAAGGATGAAATCCAAATGATAGTTAGCCTAAATATTGGTTACCTCCCCCAAATATAAGATCCAAAACATCTATGGATTGAATATAATCATAGATCCAAGAATGGGCCTCCAGGGGTGTATCCTTCTCATAACACTGCTTGGTGCAAAAACAACAAAGTACACAGTTAATTTTATAGAGCTCAAGGATGAAATCAAAATGGTCACTAACCTAATTATTGACTACCTACCCCAAACATTAGATCCAAATCAAAGATTATTTGAATATAATAAATAGATCCAATGAAAGGCCTCCATGTGTGTATTTGAGGTTTGAACCACATTGATCTTAGAAGTGCGAAGGAAAATTCTTATCAACTTGAAAATCATTAGAAACACTAGAAAAAAGAAACTAAGAAACAAATATAAAATCATTAAGATACCTACATAATATTAGCCATGACCTCAGATCGCATGCATAACAACCGAACTTATTTTTATGATGTTATAAGCTCAAAAATAAAAGCACAATGAAATCATCTCTAATATTCTGAAGCTATAATTCACATTCATTACTTAACATGAACCATGTTTTTTCAGTGTTATAAGCCCCAAAATGAACCCTGGTTTTCTGTGCTATAAGCTCAGAAATAAAAGTTCATGATCTTCTAAGATCTAATACTTCATATCTAACATGCCAACCAGCCAAGCCCAATTTACAATACCTACATGAGCCTTGAAAAACAGGAATGCTCGCACTGACAACAATGTAATTCAAGTTTTCATTCACTAAAACCTCCCATCAATTACCAAAAGAGACAAAACACATTAAGATGTACAAACCCTATTCCATCAAGAGCGACAATGTGTAAGGTTTCAATAGAATGAACCAAAATGTTAGGAACCCAACAATCCCTTTCTTCAATATCCATATTAGAAAAGACTGTCCTTACTACCCTTCATCTTGATTTTCTTCCACATTGTCCTCATCATCTTCTTCTACAATTCTTGTCAACTCTTCTTAGATTAGAGATTTCATGTGAGCTTTCCTCTCCCTAAAATCTTGGTTAAAGCGCTCTCCTACAAGTCATGGTCACAATTTCATCCTTATTAGTTTAAAATCGGAGTTTTCAAGGATCACGCAAACTAATATGACAAAGGACAATGAAAACATGATGTTAATCATACCTAAACAATTGACAATATCAGAAAGCATTGCCTGCACAAGAGATTCCTGATTAGTATACAAAATTACATGATGTTATATTTTCCTAATATAGATGCTTATGCCATAAGAAAACTAGTAATAACATAACTTTGAAAGTGAAGAACGTAAAATAAATCAGGAATCTTTCTAACTTGTTTCTAAACTTACAGTTTCAAAATCCACTTCATTAAGAAACTCTCTAATTGCAGAACAGAGCTCTTCGTCAGTAGGATATGGTAGGCTTGCTTTCCCCCTAGACATATTTTTTCCTTCTACAAGAAATTTCATCAAGAAAAGAGTTCCCTGAGTTCATAATCTTAGAACATTTGTTGTGCTCATGTTTCAAGATGATGACATGTTATCTCTCTAGTGAGTGAGGATACAGAGAGGTACATTCAATGCATTATAAGATTAAATAGTTGGACGTTTTTAAAAACAACTTTGGCCCTCTTGACAATAAGAAATTTTAGCTGCCATTTCAATTGACTGCTTCTTGCATTGACTCTTTCCACAAGCAATGTCAGATTCATATGGTGTATTCATTTCTTTCCTTATTTCTTTTACATCTATAGATGGAGTGTCAAGGCTAATTGAAACACCTGTTCACACCCAATTACCTTATATGTAATGCAAACCTGCATAATGTATGTGTAGTAGTGGATAATTAGTGAAGATTTTCATTATCGAAGGAAATGAAAAATCATTGATATTATATATTCATAATTTATCAATTCATTTTAGTATCACTATGAAAAATTTTAAAAATCCTATATACAACAAGATACTTCATACATTAACTCATGCTTACCTCTATCAAGTGAGTAATACTAGAGACACTTAAGTACTCTAGGTTTGGCATCTTCAACTGCTTTTGATAGGGAGGAAGAAGTGAGTCTAATTTCTGCTCAGCTACACTTATCAACTTGTAAAAATAAACTATTGTGAATTAGATTGTATGGCTGCATAAACAGAAGCCAAAGAAGCCCAAATACGAACAATTTTATGAACACATTATACCTAGGAAGTTGGTCAACACAAATAAAAATATTTTGTTTATCTCCCTAGACTGTTGCATCCTTGTTAAGTGTTGATAAAATTATGGTGGCATGCTCACTAACAACAGAAGATGAGGTTGCTTCAATTCATGTGTTGAGCAGATAGATAAAATATTGTAAGAGTATAGATACCTTAAAAGTGGTAAAATTGGGCAAAGACCTCTCTATCAGTCACCTACACTTTGAAGATCATGCACTTCCCTTCGGAAAGGTAGAAAAAAGTCTAGGATCATATTCTATCCCTCTATGAAAAAGCAACACAGCTGAAAATATAATAAAATCCATTAGTATGCCTTAAACTTCTCCCCTTTTGCAACCAGATTATTCAAACTATCTTACCCTTCAAAGTTGTGGAATTTTATTTTGGTATGAATTATTTACATTTTAAAATGAAGCCAAAGAACTATGGAATCAAAGAATGGAAAAGGTTCTTCAACAAGATTGAAAGAAGGATAGACACTTGGTGCAATAAATGGCTCTTGTTGGAAGGAAAAATGGTTCTAGTCAATTCATTCTTGGATGCCATCCATGTGTATTGGCACTCCCTTGACTACATTCCCAAGGTTGTTTCTAAAAAAAAATCAAAAAACATGCTTTAGCTTCCTATGATGACTGGGCAAGGAAGAAAAACAAAGAAGGAATTCCCCTCGTCAAGTGGACTTCTCTATCCAAGCCAAAGATTCAAGGGGATGGAACTTTAAACATATCCACTTGTTTGGAAAATCTCTTAACACAAAAAACATTTGGAGATGAATTGACACTGAAATTCTATGGGAAAAAATGGTTTTAAAGAGGTACATTGAACCCTTGTTCCTAGAGAAATTGATAAATACCAATGCAAAGAAATATAGAAATGTCTCTTTCTTCTGGAAAGTTTTGTTAATTTTTTTCCCTTGGATTGGAAGGAGACTAATGGAACAAATGTTAGGATGAGAAGAGATCCCTAGATAGGAGGCAAAAAATTTATAGGTTATCAAATGATTTGGAGATCACCCTCTCACATAGGGGTTTTATTACTCTAGCTGACACCTATGAAATGAATAGAGTATCTGTGTGGTCTTCAGGATGGTTAACGGATCAATATATGGGTATTCAAGGGAAACAAGATAAAGATTGGATCCTCTTTCAGTTTGGTAAGCAAATTCCATGGAGGTTACTACACTGTGAAGAAATGGTACACACATGCTTTCCCTCTTGCAAACCCAGAAGATAAGAAATGGTAGTGAACTGCAGTGTGGAAACTGAAGATCCTCCTTAAGGTTAATTATTTTCTATGGATTGCTATGTCTAACACAATTCTCACTTGGGAAAACTTTCAAAATAGGACATGGAAATACACATGCATTTTCTTTCTATGTAAGAACAACTCGCAATATGTCAGACACATGTTAATTTCATGTCATATTAACCAAATAGTATGAGTTGCAGCCCTATACTTTGGTCACATCTTCAAAAAGTTGGATGGAATGATCTGAAATGAAATTTCATCAACACATACTTGTAGTAGTATCTTGGGCTGTGACAAATGCCATAAACAAGGCCATTTTCTAGGAGGAATACATATCCCCATCTCAAGTCTTCTGCATGGTAAAAATACTCATATCATGAAATAAAAATAAATCCCAAAATTTTGAAACAAAAAATAGTGTAGAAACCCAACATTGAAAAGTTAGGCTTGGGGTTTTTTTGATGGTGATTCTGAAGGAAATCCAAGACCATGGGGGAAGATGTTTGTTGTACTTTAAGGAGGACCACTAGATTTATTTCAAAACTTGATTGGGACAGGGGACAAAGAGTTGAGAAAATATCTACAAAATGAATTTTCTTCTTAGATGACCAAAGAGTGGAATACCCAAGACCTTCAAGTTTTCAAGGATTCTAACTTAGTCATCTCATGGATGCATGGAAGGAACTCAAATCAGAAAATTATACCGCAAAAAAATATCGAGAATGAAAAGGAGATAAATGAGCAAGTTTACCTCTATATCCTTATCTCATGTGTATATAAGAAATAACAACAATAATTTTTTATAGTCCAAGCAGGTAGCAAATCTTCATATGGGTCTAGTGGATGTAACCAAGCATAAAGATGGGGGTGATTTCCTCTTCCCTCTAGGTAGATTATGTTCTAACACATTTTAAGACTTTATTCTATGAGAGTGGTATCTATATACCCTGACAAAAGCTGGCGAACTAGTTTTCTCTCTTTCAGACTGCCAACCCTCCATCTATTCAGATTTTGTATTTTTGAGTCTTGGCCTCTTCTCCATTTGGGATCCTATGATGGTTATGTAGTTATATTAAGGAAATATTATGATTCATCTAAATGCTAATGATTCTTGTTACTTTTTGTTATCAGTCTTCCTAGTGTCATGGATGTTTTTTCTCCTAATTATGTAATTTGTAGGTATACTTGTTTTTGTCAACTTTTGAAAATATTTTATGTGCCTTTCTTCACAATTCCAGAATATGGATTCAAAACCATTTCACCTTGAAACAAAAGTTGATAGGAGGTTATTTTGTAGGAAAAAACATGCTAAGACATGATAGTTTTATTAATTTCCGCAAATGACCAAGGAATAGGTCAATGGGACAAGGGAGTACAACCAATGACCAAAAAAATGTAATAGTACCTTCAACACTCTGTTATATGTCCTCCAACTAAGAAAGATACACAAGAAACCAAAAAGTGAAAAAAATTATGAAGTTTGTATTAGGCAAAGCAGAAGTAAAACTGTAAGAGGATTTAGCCTGGTGTAGTTACACCCTCTCAACTAATTGAAAGTTTGAACAAAACCTTTAAACATTGAGACTTTCATAATGAAATTTTAGCTTTAAAAGAAGGATAATTGATAAACAAGAAATTAAAATTTAAATGGCCTTGCAATTTCAAAGCTACCAAATTCCAATGCAAGGCGGTAGAAATTATCTTACATAGGTTTTTGATATAAAAACAAGTATTTATTACTTATCAAGATATCACCGGTAATACAGTGCCCATTCCAGATGCCGGCACAAGAGATTTGGACCTGTTCATGGCTTGATTCTATTAAAAGTCAGATTACAAAACATGGAGCATTTCGATTAGAAATTAAGAACAGGAAAAAAACCCTAGATGTTATATGCATCAATAGACTTAGAATGCTCATGAATCATATCGTTGCAAGTAATTTAACCAACAAATGCACACCATTGATAAAATAAAACAATGAACATAGATTTCTAAACACTCAAAATAGTATCTGTACTTTCTATTAAACCTGAAAGTAGATTTATTTAACCCATTTAGGAAAAAAGTGCTACAGAAATTACCCATTTTCTAGAAGAAGAAGAAATTTGTGATCAGACGCCAGAACTCGTAATACTTGGCCACTAGCTTGGGATTCAAATAAAGGATATGGAGATATTATATGCACTAAAATCTCATCATATCAAATCCCTGTCGAAGGGATTTTTACCAAATGCATAATTTCCAATTATTCTATCAAAACAGAAACAAAATGCATTTGACCAGATAACCTATTGCATTTAAACCAGAACCAGTTGTTGAAGTAGTAGATGTAGCTATTGTATATGAAGCAATTGATTCTGTTTCGACAGAACCTAGAGCACCTATAGCAAAGACGGGAGCAAGAGCACCAATAGAGGCAATAGCTTACCTTGAACCAGTTGATCCCATAGAGCCAGGGATAGGACTAATAGTCATTACATGGTGTATGCAACAATAAGATTATTATCAGAGAAGCACTAGTTCAAGGCGGCTGCTACAACATGTGTAGACATTTATTTATGGAAATAACAGCAAGATGCATGCATCAAGGGCCAACGCTCCAAGCCAATCTTCTAGAAAATTAGTATATTTGGACATCAACAGTAATATTTAGCAAGGGAGCGTGGTATTGAGTTCTTTTAACCATTTTTATGTTAGCACACAACATCAACCTGTGGAGGAAGCATGCCCTAGATACTTATACAAATCATTTTTGCAAACAAGTTCACATAACATCTATACTAATAGCCTACGACCCATCCTCCTTGGGTAATCTTGGTTTTGTCACAAACATGTTTGGTTGGTTATAAAAATTTCCATATTACACTTTGTGTAGTGAAATATGTAACAAGACTTTGAAATATATTTCCCAATTCCCAAGACTATAGGAAAGAAGGAGGTGACCTAGATAGCTATAACAGAAGAAATTTGAAGTAAACTCCCCTAAAAGATAAGGAAGGCCTCCCTAATGTATAAGGTAAGGAACCACTAATTAGAGTATCTGAATAATTTCAATAAGGTCTAGTCAGAATCCCACTGCTACTGTCGAGGGTGTTTCTACTGATGATTTTATTTAGTCAGCTAAATCAACGAATTCAAGGTAAATTGGTGGCACTGCTCATGCTACTTAAACCAGTGATGGTGGATTTTTGTCATTCTGGACCAGCATTCTTATTTTCCCAATAGTTTATCCCATATATGGATAACAGGGGGTGCATGGAACATCCAAGCCAAGACCCCTTTACGTTCTAGTTGGGAACTCATTGGAGTGAGTTCTGTAGCCTTTACTAGATCCAGAAGCAATAGTAGCAATTGTTTTAGTTGATCTGGTGGAGGAAACAAATTCACTAGCACCACTCCGTGGGATTCTATTCCTGTTCTAGAGCTAGTAGCAAATATCTAGACAAAAAAATCTTGAGCAAATAAAGGATAAACCCTAATTGACCCAAAAAAATGCACGAAAACAATACAGTGACATTAGATATGCGTACATCAAGGGAGCACTCGAAAGTGGTGAGAATTGAAGTTGTAAGATAAGAGTGAGTAATTACAGGCATTTTCTTGTACCATTATTCTAATACTTGATCCATTGAAACGTCTCATTCAAACCCCAAAAGATTTTTGAAGTTTATATCCCAAATGAAACCCCAAGGCCCTCTTAAACGCAAAATTCGAAGATCCCACATCAGGGTTTTCAATGTCTTTACCCTAATTAGAACAATCTGAAACAATAGAGATCTCAAGGCCTGCGCCATTTCATTGCAAACCGTCCCTCCATGGCCTGTCATGTCCAAACCTTCTCTCCAAAGCCTCTTAATTTTCAAGCCTTTCATTGTGTTTGTTTTGTTGTTTTTGTTTTATTTTTATTTTTATTTAATCTTTAATATTAAAGATATTATATATAATATAATATTTAATTATAATATGTTTATATATATTAAATTTATTATAATATATATTAACTTGTTATATATATACAAAAAATATATAATTACTTACAGTATATAAAGTTAAGCATATGAATATATAGAACTATAATATATGAATATTGCATATTAGCTACAATATATAATAATTATATGATCCCTTTCTAAGAGGCAATTCACTAATGGAAAATTGCAATTTTGACAATACTTTGTTATACTTTACTAAAATTTAACATTACAAATGGATTTAGAGACCCCCTAGAAAGGGGTCTTTGAATCCATCTGCAACATTAAAATCTAGTAAATTGTAACACTATGGCACTAGTTTGTATTTCATGGCATCTATTTTATTCTATCAGAGCACACAATAAACAACATGTGTTCTTTCTCAATACACATAAGTGGATTCCAAGTTGTTGAGTTGTGACACATGATATTAGGTCATTGTCAAAATATAAAGATGATATTCGGTCTTTGTCGAAATGGAAAGGTGTTTTGTTATGTGGGTGTTTTTGTTATGTGTCATTGTTTTTTGTTTTTCTTGTGTTTATTTGTTTTTTATATGGTTTTGTTATTTATTTTATATTTAATAATGTATAGCTATATTATAATATATATGTGTGTGTGTTTATATATCATTATATAACAATATAATGCGTTTGCCATCGTTATATATACAATAATAGTATTAACCAATGTGTATTATATATATTAATTTGTTCAATTCATGTTGAGTTGTGATAGTACATTATTAATTTGCTAAATTCTAACACTACAGATGGATTCAGAGACCCCAAAATCCATCTGCATTGTTAGAATTTAGTAAAATGTACAAATTCATTCTCAAATTTGTAATTTTTTCCAGTGGCGAAGTGACAAAACTAAAAATGGCCAAATAAATGACCAATTGTTATCTAGGCATTTGTAGTCTATATATCCTATGATCAAATTTGATCATTTAACTTGGTCTCTTTTAGTTGGTTTCTATCCCATGACCAAATGTGGTCATTTATCTTGGTCTTTTTTAGTTAGCTCACTTAGAATAATCAATTTTGGTCATTTGTTCCTTTCAGGAGACCGTGGTGACGAATTTTTTTGTTCTCCTAGTCACTAATCTCTCATTTTCCACTAGTGTATGCTGCGTGGTTTACTTAGTTATTCATGAACTAATGCATGTATTTATTTTCCTATATAGGTGATTTCGTTAACAAATGGCTTAACAAAAATAGTTAGCAAATGTTTAGAGGGTTATCTTCATTTTTATCTTTTAGACAAACAATCTTAATGGATCAAGAGGCTTCCTTTAAAAACAATGGTGTTAGAATTCCTTATCAACCCTAACCCCTATAAACCCTAACCTTCTTAACCACCATCATGTTATATCTACAAATCCTAACAAGTAAATATAATGTACACATGGGTTTGGGAGGGAGTAATTATAGGTGAATTTCAATGCCCTTAAATATCTTGCTAAAAAGGGAATGATTTCATATGGAACAATTCCATGGAGAGGGAATTTTCATCTTTGGAGGAAGTCATGCATACTAAACATGTCTTGGAATGTCATACCTTGAGTAGAGGTCATGGAGTAGTGCTAATACAACAAGGACATCCATTGGAAATAACTAGTAAATAATTACACAACAGTTATTTGGGAAGGTTGACCTATGCAAAATAAATTATGGCCATCATCCATTCCATTGACACTTGGAACCATTATCTAATTAGATTAGTACTTTTAAACCATTGGTGTTATTGAACGAATATAAAATATTGTAAGTTGGTTTCCAATAATTTGTTGACCATGTCAGTTGATCAACATCGATTTAGGGAATATAATATGAACCTATTTTCAATATGTGCCTTTAGGTTTAAACAACTCCTTTCATAATTTAGTAATGAAGGTGAAATAGTGATTTGACAGAATGGAAGTGAGAATTCCATGCCACTTCAATAAGACTTGGGAAAATGTAGAGGGTTAAATGGGTATTATAAGGCACAAAATTGAGCATAGTTGAAAAGGTTGTCCACTATCACTATTATGAATTATTTGTTGTCAGTCTTGGGTATTCCGCTCTTTGGTCATCTAAGAAAAAAATTCATTGTGTAGATACCTGCTCAACTCTTTGTCCCCTGTCCCAATCAATTTTTGAAAGAAATCCAGTGGTCCTCCTTAAAGTACAACATACATCTTCCCCCATGGTCTTGGTTTGCCTTCAGAATCACCATAAAAAAACCCCAACCCTAACTTGTCAATGTTGGGTTTCTACACTTTTTTTTGCTTCAAAGTTTTGGGATGTATTTTCATTTCATGATAGGAGTATTTTTACCATACAGAAGACTTGAGATGGGGATATGTATTCCTTCTAGAAAATGGCCCCATTTATGTCATTTGGCACTGCCCAAGATACTACTACAAGTATGTGTGGTTGAAATTTCATTTCAGATCATTCCATCCAACTTTTTGAATATGTGAGCAAAGTATAGGGCTGCAACTCATACTATTTGGTTAATCTGACATGAAATTAACATGTGTCTGACATCTTGCGAATTGTTCTTACATAGAAAGAAAATGCATGTGTCTTTCCATGTCCTCTTTTGAATTGTGTTGGACATAGAAATCCATATCTTTAACAAGGATATCAATTTTCATGTGGACATAGCAATCCATGTGGACATGAAAACTTATCATGTGGACATGTGGACATAACAATTTTCTATGGATTGCTATGTCTTTCGCAATTGAATTGTATTTAACATATCCATATGCCACATATGGATATGTTAAAAAGGCTACCAACACATGATATATCGTAGATATGCTACATAAAAGTACATAAGCTATGAGCCAATGGAAACATGTAATACATAGCACCATATCTCTTAATGATGATGTCTCTTTAAGTATCCAAGGGTTCTGGTCATTTCCTTGCATTTTTTTAGACGTCATAAGACCATAACCTATCACTCATAAAACCTAACCCATTTAAGCATTGACTTGGATAAACCCTAACTCTTTACCATACTCTTATAATATTTAAACCCAACCTATAAAACCCCTATCCCTATAGACCCAATTGCATAAATTATATAAATTTTATTCCCTATCCCTTACATATCCCAATGAATAACCCTTATAACCCCAACCCCATGTAAATACTTTTGTGGCTATAAAAATTCATAGCAATTGTAAACCATAAACTCTAATACCCAAAAACTAATTTTGAAACTATATAACCTTGTTAGTACCATCATAATGTTAGGAAAGTCAAATAAGTTTGAATAGGTGATAAAGGGGTCCAAATTTGATAAAAGGAATTTTCTCATTTTCGTCTCCCTTTCATGATCATTTACTTTAATTGGTCCACGATTAACTAGTATGTGAGAAAAAAATCGAGCAACCAATGAGCGAGCTTGGAGATTGGGGTGTTGGTTCGCTTGTCTTCGTCTATGCATAACCAGTTTTTGATTGTGGGGGTGTTCATTTGCTTAACTTGATCCATGAGTAGCCATTCCATGAGAAACTCATCAAGTAACCATTCTGCAAGCACCATAAAGCAAACTAGCCTCATAATGTATTATAGTTCGGTAAGTTGCTCAACTTCCCAACCTCTACCCTGATATAGTCTTTTATGGAAATAACATATGGAATTTTCTAATGTTCTTGAATAATATTAAGAAGTAACAATGAATTTCTAGCAACTCTGCTAAATATAGCATCAAATATATTACATTGCCCTTTTATTAGTTTAATACAAATCATTAATATGACCTATTACATCACCATGATGAGCTATATTATTGACTATACATACTTGTCTATTGACTGTAGCTACCCCCAAATAGGTACTTGTCAAATATATATTCCTCTAGTGAGGAAGATAGACTAAGAGAGTTTGAAAGCGAGACATCTAGTACTAGATCTAACAAGTCTAGATCAACTAGAGGTGAAAAGGTAAGCAGAAGATTTTGTAGACACATAGATTTTTTTGTTGTTTAAGGAGGGTCATGTGATTAAGATTATGAAAGCATATGTGACATTGAGTTTCCATTGAGGTATATACATCTAGTGCAATTATTGTTACCGAAGGAACTATCTCAATTGGACACAGATTTATGCCTGAATGGGGGGCTTTATTGCATTTCTCCATCATCCTTACATGGATTGGGCCTATTTTCCATGGATGGTGTAAAGGTAAAAAATGACATTGTAAGTGAATTGATGGAGTATGTTGGTCATGCTAAAAATACAATGATAGGATTGTTTTGCTACACTATACATATGAATATATGAACTTTCTACAAATACAATGACTAGATTATTTTGGTACGCTATACATATCAAGATATGAAGTTGCTACAAATTATATACAACTACTAGGAAAAAATCAGAACAAAGGAGAGACTATGTATATTGATGGAAGGCCCAAAGCATCCCAAAATATTGCATGGTTTATAAATAGTACATGACCAGGGACAACAAATAAGCAATCCAATTTCATATTTGAGAGGGGTGAAGGAAATAATGCATTTGTAGGTGCACCAAAATCAATAGTTACAAGAGAAGTGTTGTTGATCCATTACAATTTGATTTGAATAGATGTAAGGGATGTTATTAAGGGGGTAATTATCTTATAAACCAAATTTTTTTTCAACCTATGATCAATGATTCTTCTTCTTCTTCTTCTTCTTCGTTTTCTTCTTCTTATTATTATTATGCATTAATTTTAATTATATATCATGATTTTTATAATATATGCAAACATTTGAATGTCTTGCTTCTTGTATTATGGCAGGTTGATCGTGGTCGGAAGTCACCTACATATATGTATGATCAGGTAAACATGAATATAAAAGTAATTACGAAAATTTTAAACTCTACATATCTTTTATGTCCCTCAATGAACTCAGAACATATTATATTGCCTAGTAGAACTTGAGGAGTGGAACTTAATTGGTTTAATAAGTGATTTATCTTTGAATCAATAAAGATATTATTGCATTTATATAATCATAAATATATTTTTCATAATTTCCATCATCAACCTTGTAATAAAACCATTGAAGCACTCAAAGTATCCCAAAGTAGAAAATTTGTTTTTCCAGTTTCTTATGATGCCCTTTGGATTATCTATAGAAATCATATCCAACTGTGATTGTAAATTTTCATCACCTTTTGATATACTATTGGAAATTGTTAAGTTGTCTAGAAAAACATTTATTAATCAAATTGGTGCACCCTTTACATTTGAAATATAAGAAGCAACATCATTTGTAACTTCAAGTCATGAGAACAATTATAACACAACACCTCATGTATAAAAATCACTCTCCATTGGATGTATGTTATGGATTTCAACCTCTGTTCCTTATAAGTTTCCAATTAGCACTAATTATTCAAACACCTACAATTAAATATAAAAAGGCCAAGCTTCTGTTTTCGGTGTTCATTTGGTTTAAAGGCATTTCAAAATCAAAGATACTCTTTTGCATATGTAGGTAAAATACAAATCTATAAGAGTAAGCATGTTCCCATCAACATTCAATCTTGACATAAAGTTTAATCATACTTTGGATATTACTCTTGAGTTGATTTTCCATCACCATTAGAAATCCATGATATTTTGGAAGTCAAAAACATAGAGTTGCATGAATTATAATTGCAACTTGAAGATGAAATATCCCGTTATAAATGAGGTGTAGAAACAATAATGTGGTTCAAAGGTTGTGATTGGATTCATATTCATTATCATCAACAATCACACCCAAACTTCATACTCTTTAGAGTTTCCATGCATTTAGTTGAAGTCCTCTTATTTTAGCCTTTCCCACAAAATCGGTATATGCTTGAATATGATCTAAACACAAGGTAAAATGCATACAAATTCATCAATCGAGAAGCACGATGCCACCAATAAATGAGATTTTATACCCAATTTGTGAGATGAGTAATACCTTTGATCCTCACATGGCATGCTTGTTAAAATTTATGATCTTTAAACACAAGTAGGACTTGGATAGGTAATTTTTGGGACCACATCGATGGGCATGTGAGGGGATATCCATGATTTGACAAATAATTTATTCATGTTCACCTTTAGGGAATACCATGCCTACTTGGAAATTTTGTAGAGAGACCTTTAGATTCATAAATACAAGTTGGTAGTGCATTTGTAAGAATATCTCCAATAACATTCGGGAGATTTTTATGTCGTAATCCTTACAAGGTTTTCAACATGTGATGGAATTGTAAAATTTGACTAGTTTAGTGTTTATAGAATCTTTACAGTAAAATTATTATAAAATCACATTTCTATGCTTTTGTGACATTTGTTTGGGTGTTGTAATAGGTATTCGATCAGTATGGAGTAAGATCCGTACCAAAATTTTCAACACCTAATCTCATTAAAGGACTTGGTCTTAAGGTTATCCTTGATGCATGCATTTCATTTTTTTATGCTTCATAGAATATGCCTGAATACTAATATTTTGAACTTATTCTACATATTCAATTGTTTCTCTAGTATTAGTAGAAAAAAATATATTGCATCCTTTCATTCCATTTTTTATGCCACAACTAATATTTCCCCTCTACTTATTTTCCACTTGTTATGTTTTTACATTATTATGAAGAAAACTTTCATTGATGGAGTTGATTTTAAAAGTCGATTTGCAGCACGCACCTACCAACATGGCTATCTATGTATAGACTTTACTTTATGTTTGTTGAATTATTTGAATGAGTCTTCTTGTCATTATTTTGATTGAAAAAATCAAATCAAGTATGGTGGAAAAATGATATTTTGATGGGTTGGTTTATTATAGAGGTTGTGGAATATTTCTCAGTTTTATGAATTGATCTCTCAAATAATCAATCTATGAGTTCTTTTTGGGTGTATTTGTATATGTTAGAGGTAGTTGGGACATAATTCACTAGCATTTGAATTTATGAAAGAACAAAGTGACTCGCACTCATATGGATCTTCATAGTGAATAGTATTGGTCATTGTAGTTGTGTAGAAAATTTCAACTAGCTATAATGACTCATTGCAGTATTTATTTGCAAGATATATTATGTGGGCCTCAACCCTATCTAGTTGTCGCATGTATTATTAACATATGCAATTGGATAATGGGACTTGCAGTTTTAAACTTGTAGTTTCTTTTTTGGAATAGTTATTTGTGGAATGTATTGTGTTTTACAAGAGACTAACCAATTATCAATGGGAATCATCTTGTTTTTGTACATCAATTTTCAACCTTCGATATGTCACTTTTTAGGATATATATTAGACAAATGCACTAATATTTTTGGTACAATTACAAGGAATTTAGGAAGTGGATCACATAAATAATACTCAAAGGAACAACAACAATCATGGATCTTACAAAATGTCAAGGGAGATTCCCCTTATTTTGGCTTCACCTTAAAAAATAGACAAAGTTTATAGGCATATTTCATGCGACTTTTGATTTCATGTGACTTGTTATAGGAAAATTGCATGAAATAATTGATAATGTGTTACATCATAAGGATGTGTGATCATATCATGCTTATTATGTTGTTATAATTGTAACTTCAGAAGATATGCCGATGTATATTACTATTGTATATTGTTGTACCCCCATTGGAGATGTGTGTTCCTCCTTTCAATATGTCATCATTGTGTATGGTCACTGAGGTAAACCCTTCGTTTTAAGTTGGGGAAATAGTCCCCACGTTAAATAAAGGAAAAATGTATTTTGTGTATTCCTAGGTAGGTCATCCCAACAGGTTACCTGGATGACCTAACTAGTTGAGTTAGTTAATCAACATTAAAATATAAATAGGGAGGCGCCCTCCTAATTTTCCACATACTTTACTTTCTCTCTCATGTGCGCTTTAGGAGAGAGAGGAAGAGGAGGGATAGAGAACTATTAAAGACATATTTTTCTTGGGTTATTCTATCTTGTCATCTTGTCTTTGTGACAGAACGATTCTGAAGAAGTTTGCAAAGTTTTCTTCTGTATGATTTCCCTGATGAAAATCTTCGTGTCTTGTGTATTTTGTGTATCTTTGATGTATTGTTGTGATTGTTATTCTTTCAGATAAAGATCATAAGTAAATTAACTTATAAAAACTAACATGGTATCAAATATTCCCTGAAAGAAGTCATTGCGCAGCTGAAATACAACTACAATGGGAGCTACTGGAAATTAGGGTTTCATTCTTGAAAACCCTAGAAGACTAAATCTAGTCATCTTGGATCTTTCACTATAACTAGATATTAGAGAAGGCTCAAGAGCCAAACATTTTACATCCCTAAGATGAAATATTTTTGTATCTTGTATGAAAGTTTCAGCCTCATATTCACTATACTTCAGGATATATGATTCCTCCAAATAAGGGTTCCAACCTCCTCCAGATTATAGTCATAAACAAGTGACCTAGGGATATTTACTGTATCTCAAGATAGGAAGGTCCAACTAAGATTTTGTAAGACGTTGCAGGTAGGAAACAAACTATAGTTTTTTTGGTCCTCTTTTCAAACCCTGAATGTGAAATAGTGACACATGGAAGTCCATACAAGTATGCTATGCCGAAAATTCCTCAAAATAACTGCCTTGGAAAAAGCAACATAAGTCCCACTTGGAGAATCCAATCATGCTCTAACCTGTGGGTTTACAAAGAAGACAAAACATGCAACCTTAGTGCAAAGTTCTAGAGCATGAGGAGCAGAAACTTCATCGATATAGTAGAACTAATATCAGACAATTACGCAAAAGAAATTGGAGAAACTAGGGCTTCCTGTTTCGAGAGATTCCCACCATTGTTTTCAAGAAATGAGTACATTGGACAACTCACCTTAAAGAGGTGCATAATTTTGTCCAATAATAAGTTTAAAATTCCAAGTTTGGAAAATTAGGGTTTCTCTAAGAAAATCTAGATCAGCAAGCTCCGGAACTAGGTCGGACACCTCAAATCGGTAAGATCTAAATCCTTTCTATTTCCATTTGAGGTTCTCACTTCAAAATGACTAATCAAAACCAAATTGATGAAAAGCTTGGTGAAGATGAAAAATTCTGAGCATGGAAGTATAGGATCTCCCTGATCCTTGAAGAAAATTACTTGGATCATTATATCAATAAGGAAGTTCTAAGAGCCTGAGGGAGATGAGTCTAAGGCTAGATCCAAGAGAATCATTACATATTCTATTAAGGATCATATCATCCCTCATATGTCATCCTTGAATACACCAAAGGAAATGTTCTATGTTGTGACGAAGCAGTCGAAGAATAAGAAGAGATTGTTGTAACCACCTTGAATGGCCTCCCAAGATCATGGGATTCATTCATTCAAGGAATGTGTGCTAGAAGGAAGTTGATTACCTTGCGCAGACTGTGGAAGAGTGCACACAATAAGAACCTTTCCTCATAACAAGAGAAGATAATATGGGAGAAATTGAATATCAATCTCTCATGATTCAAAGAAGATTCCTCAAGTGATGAGGAATATGTACTCTAATCTAGAAGGATTCAACTCATGAAGAACCTCTTATCCATCTCATCATTTGGATAAGAAATGACGCAGTTGTGAATGAAGAAGAAGATGAAGCAGAAGACTCAAGGACATAAGGATCAAGAAGGAGTCTACCTAGCAAAAAAACAAAGATAAGTGTTCAATTGTCATTTCATGATATTGTTTGGTTGTGCATTTGTTTATATTCAATTGATGTATTATGCATGTTTGTGTGTTTGCATTTATACCACTGAACTGCACTTGATGGGTAAGAATTTGATGATGATGTATAACATTCCATTGCTAGTTATCTAGACTGAAACCTCTTTGCTGACATATTAGGAGTAGTACACACTCTTAATAACATTGGGGTAGAATGCATCTAGAAGTTACTGTATGGGTATGGTATGTGGATGAATGTTGAAGCATTCTCTAAGATAGTTGCATGACTATGTGACATATATTTATCACTATTAATATGTTTTGGAAATTATGAGATGTTTCTAATCATGTAGTTGAACCTGACTTGTAGATCATTCTGAAGAAAAAGTAATGACAGGTTAGAAGAGGAACCTAAAGCTCCCCGAGTTCGAGACACCGTGGAGAAAGAAAGAGCTTCAAAAGAATATAAAGATAAGGATACATCCACCTCGAGAGATGAATACCATATTGGGCACAAGAAATTATCCAAGATGAAGAATAGTATGATGAGAATTCCAAAGAAATAAAGAGGCCTTAAACATACTCTAGTTATGTGACAAAGTTGAGTGACATCATTGATGCAAACCCTTTCGAGATATCAAGAAGTAGCCAAGAAGAAAGGGAAGGAGACTATGGTTAAAGAGTACTAGCTAATCAAGAGGAATGATGTCTAGGATGTGGTTCCAAGACCTGAAGTGAAGTCTGTAGTGTCTTCCATATGGATATACAAGATATACGATGTAGGACATGGAAACATCAAGGGATACAAGGAAAGATTCGTAGCACGAGGATTCTCATAGAAAGAAGGCATAGACTATGAGGAGACATTTTCACAAATTGTGAGGTACACTTGCGATAGATCCATACATGCAGGTATGATATGGGAGAAACACCAGTTGAATACCCAGACAACATTCTTGAATGGTGTAGTCAAGGAGGAAGTGTACATAGAGAATCCATTGGGAGTCGAGACACATGACAGGATGACTCATGTGTGCAAATTAAAGAAGTCCTTTTACGAGATCAGAAAGAACCAATGGGATAACACATAGAATTACATGAGGAGCTTGAATATCACCTATATTGATGAATATCTTAACCTTTTTTACAAGGTTGAATATGAAAGTCTATAGAGGACGACAAGCTCACATATGGGTGCAAGAGGAACGCTTGAACAAAGTTCAAGATAAAATATCTTGGTATCCAATGAACTTAGATGGATACATATAATATCAATACCATGGGAAGCTACCTGTCTCTCCAATATAGAATGTTTCGATACATAGAGTACAAAAATGCAAAGCGAGGATGACACCCCGCTTTAGAGGGAGTGACTACAGAAGACCCTCAGAAGACCCTAAAGTTTGGCATGGTACAACAGGATGAACAACTTCTTGATGGACCTAGCATTTACTGAGAGTGAAGTGGATTCAAACCTTTACTTCAAGGTTTAAGGTGGAATACCATTGATACTCCTTGTATATTTCGATGACTTGTTCCTGATAGGAGATAATGAACTCATTAAAGATGCAAGGAGGAGACTTTCCACCGAGTTTGAAATGAAAGACCTAGGGATGATGCACTAATTCTTAGGCATGGAGGTGTGGCAGAATGTGAATGGAATTTTCCTTGGTCAAGGAAAGTATGCAGTGGAGATTCTGAAGAAATTTGAAATGCTGGACCACAAGGAGATGACCACACCTATGGAATCGAACTTGAATCTTCTGTGTGATGCTTCATCATAGTCGGTTGATGCCACGATGTATCATTAGATGATTGGCTCATTAATGTATCTGATGAATATGAGACCAGACATATGCTTTTCTATGAGCTCCCTCATCCAGTTCCTAATGGATCTGATACATGTTCACCCCGTTGCTGCAAAGCATGTAGTGTGGTACTTGAAGGGTACAATTGAGTATGGGATCAAGTATGATACGAATCATAAGACTAACCTACATGGTTATTTTTATTTAGATTGGGTAGGTAGCACCACTGAGAGGAAGAGAACCTTGGTTTGCTTCTTCAGTTTAGGATCAAGTATGAACTACTTGTTTGGCATGATGCAGTTCTGCATGGCACTGAGTACATTCGAGGAAAAATATGTTGCCACTTGCTCAACTAGTTGTGAGGTAGTATGTTTCTTTAAATATACTATATGATTTGATTGATCTAAATTGATATTTTATATGATGTGGAGAGGTGAAATAAATATCTAGTATGTGATCCAGATCAAGGCCCCTCGGAAGAGGGAGTGATAAATTATAGCATAAAGGGAGATACAAGTTATCTGAGTATAAAAGTTCCGGTGAAGGTCGTAGGTTGATCGGATGTAATCACTCCTGTAAGTTTTCCTCAGATGCAATCACTCCTGTAAGTTTTCCTCAGATGTAATTAGTCCTTGCGAAGATCGAAGGTTATCCTTGTACGTAATCAGTCCTGATGTGATTCTATGCTAGAAATAGCTAGAGTGAAGTTCAATTACTTTAGAGAAAGGCTTGGTGTGATATATAATGAGACCTCTTGAAAGAGGGAGTGATGAATTCTATCATAGCTAAAGAGATAGGTTGTCTGAGCATAAAATCCCGGTGACTATCTTAGTTTGCTCAGACGTAATCAGTCCAGTAGGTTGTCCCCACATGTAATCAGTCATGGCGAAGCTCGCAGGTTATCCTTGGACGTAATGAATACTGATATATTTCTACGCTAGAAATAGAGAGAGACCAGAAGATGCAGATGTATGATATCTCACATGGGAAATCAGACAGGTTGTTTGAGTGAGAAAAATATTACTGAAGCGGGATGCTCGAATGTAATCAATCCTATTGGTTTTTCTCGGATGTAATAACTCTTGGCGAAGCTCGCAGTTTATCCTTGGATGCAATTAGTACTTAGATAGGTTATCTGAATGTAAATATGAGCCCTAGCATGGTACATAGGTTATTAGAGTGTAATAAGTATTGTGGTTTGTCGAAGTGTAAAAGGATCCCTGGCCTGGTACGTAGGTTACTCGGATGTAATACACCTCGAAGGTTGTTTGAATGGAAAAGATCTTGGACGCAGGTTGTTTAGATGTAATAAGTCCTTTAGGTTGACCTAGAACGCAAAAGTCTTGATGTAGAAGGTTTTTTAGTCATAACCAATCCTTACATATATATCTATATGTGTGTGTGTTCCTATGTTGAATATAAAAAGGTTACGAAGCACGTGAGGTGCACCTACGTGGTTCTCCTTTGCTAGTAGAACACAGGTTGACTGTGGAGAGACGTAATGCACTGAATGTGCTCCTAGAACGTTCTCACATAGTGGTAAATGCATGATTGTCTTGGTGACATCCTGACATGTTCTTATGTTGATAGAACGAAGGTAGTCTACGTCTAGGCTATGATCTATGTGCTTTATTCTATTGTGAATAACAAAAGAGATGATCTAGATCCAAAAAGATAAAGGTAGTAAATCCAAGTTATTGTCATGGAAATGTAAAGAAGGTCGTGGACTGTACCTATGCGATGACGATGAGATGATGGTAGGAAACACAGGTTATTGCAGTGGCAATGTAAAGAAGGTCATGGGTTGTACCTACATGATGATCTAATACGATGAGAAGACGGTAGGAGACGCGAGTTATTGCAGTGGAAATGTAAAGAATGGTCCTAGTCTACACTAATGTGATGACTTTCTCGTGGATATGATGAAGACATGGATGAGGTCTAGGCCTACACCCAACATGAAAAAGGGTTGGCTCTGTACAAACTTCCTATGACATATAGATGCAATATATTGCACAAGATGAGGACAATGGTAGCAACTACGATGATGACTTAGTGATGATGATCAGATGTGTTGATGACTGTGGTGAGAGAATACCTTCCTAGTTAAGATGGAGTATTGTTGTAATTGTAACTTCGAAATATATTTTGATGTATATTACTATTGTATATTGTTGTACCCCCATCGGAGGTGTGTGTTCCTCCTTTTGGGATGTCATCATTGTGTATGGTCATTGAGTTAAACCCTATGTTTTAAGTTAGGGAAATAGTCCCTAGGTTAAATAAAGGAAAAATGTATTTTTTGTATTCCTAGGTAGGTCGGTCCCATAGGTTTCCTCACTGACCTAATTAGTTGAGTTAGTTACTCAACAGAAGAATATAAATAGGGAGTCACCCTCTTCATTTGTCACACACTTCATTTGCTCTCTCATGTGATCTTTAGGAGAGAGAGGAAGAGGAGGGACAGAGAGCTATTGCAGACATATTTTTCTTGGGTTATTCTACTGTGTCATCTTTTCTTTGTGACGAAACTATTATGAGGAATTTTGCGGGGTTTTCTCCTTTATGATTTCCCTGATGAAAATATTTGTGTCTTGTGTATCTTGGGTATCTTTGACGTATTGTTGTGCTTGTTATTCTTTCAAATAAATATCCTAAGTAAATTAACTTACAAAAACTAACATATTATAGTGTGGTAGGGTGATCATGGCCAAAATCCTCCTACATATAGCTCTAATCGTGTAAAAATCAATGTAATAGTAACCAGATTCTTTTATTATAAAATAGTTTTTATGGAATTCAACCTTTTCTATGCTTATGAGCTCAATATTTGAACATAATATCATGATTATTATATTGTGGTAGGGTGATCATGGCTGGAAGCAACCTACATCCATCTCTGATCAGGTAAAGTTCAATGTAATAGTTGTTAATACTTGTATTTTTTTATTATCTACTATTTGTTAACATTTGACCTTTTTTATGCTTATGAGCTCAAAAATTGAATATAATATCATATTTATTCTATTATGGTAGGGTGATCATGGCTTAAATCCACCTACATGTAGATATGATCAAGTAAACATCAATGCAGTAGTAAGAATATTTTTTTATTATATAATAGTTGTTAACTTTCGACTTTTTCTATGCGTATGAGCTCAATATTTCAATATTATATCATGGTTATTATATTATGGCAGGGGGGTCCTTAAAATACATATGTAGCGTCTACTAAGGTAATGTCAATGTAACAATAACACTAACATTATTCATCATTATTTAGACATGGTTAAATTCATACTTTTCAATTTGATTATGTCTTGTGTGCATTGTGGCAGGGTGATCATGGGAGGTCACTTGCACGTAGATCCAATCAGAGTGAAAGTGGGAGGTCACCCACAATGTTACATTAGGTAAATGTTAGTGTAATAGTAACACTAACATTTTCTTCATTAATTGCATTTACCATACATGGTTAAATTTATACTTTTCAATTTGATTATGTCTTGCTTCTTGTATTGTGGCATGGTGATTGTGGCAAGTCACCTACACCCAGATCTGATCAGGGTGGCAGTGGGAAGTCAACTGAAATGCTACACCGGGTAAACGTAAAAGCAATATTAATAGTAACAGTATTAATGATTAATTACATTTATTAGACACGGTTAAATTTGTACTATTCAATTTGAATATGTATTGTTTCTTATTTTGTGTCAGGGTGACTATGGGAAGTCACCTGCACCCAGATCTGATCATAGTGACCATGGTAAGTCACCCATAGTGTCACATCAATTAAATGTTAGAGTAATAATAACTCATTTTTTATAATGTACATGTTATTTGTTTAAATTGAACTTTTTAATGCTAAAATTAATTTCATTAATTTATTGATTGATGATCGTCGTGCACACCCAATGAGGATGATGTGTGGGTTGAGGATATATTTTTTTGACAAACCCAATGGAAAATTAGAGGAAGAATTTGATAAGATCAAATGTATAATTTCTTACTTTGATTAAAATGAGACCCATGACTAGGGAGATCAGAGCAAGAATTGTGCACTTGAATGAAGAAATGCAACAATATGGGATAATTTGCATCATTATAAAATATTATTATCTATGGCATATATTAATGTAATATTTTAGTTTTTTATTTTTTATATGACCTAAACCAAGTTAAGTTTTCTTTTTGTAGGAATTTTTTGATACGCCTGTGCATGGGAATCCTGCACAAACAAATGTTGGTAGCAGTGATGCTCCAACACCACAAGATAGACATATCACCATACCAGTGAGGCATCTATTTGACTCTCATCTTGATGTGGGACTTGAATTTATTAATGAGGAAATCACTTTTACATATGATGACATGATCGAGCAGGGCCCTTCATGCTAAATGTACATCATCAAGATCCATTCTCCATGAAAATTTTGGTTTATCAAGTCTGGAAATGATGTTGTATTAAGTTTCGAAACCTCTTCATGAGACTTGTGTTATAGCAAGTCTAGAACTTATGTTGTATTAATTCCATCAACTTATGTTGCATTAAGTTAAGATCCTATGTTGTATCAAGCTAGGATGTTGTGTTCATGAGAGATGCATGTACTATGATCGTATATTGTATTAATATTAGGATCTTATGTTGTATTAAGATCATGACCTTGTGTTGTATCAAGGTCAGATATGTGTATTGTACCAAGTCCATAACTTATGTTGTATTAAGTTCAGGAGTTGTGTGTTGTATCAAGACCATATTGTTGATGTATTTGTAACTTCAGAATGTATTCATCTATGTATCTTATGTATTATAACCTGATGTTTATTTTGGGATGTATCTATAATGTAATTGAGTCATGTTGTCATGCCCCGATGTTCCAATCGGGAGAATCAATAATGTAAATAAGTCATGTCAAGTCATAGTGAGTAACCCTCTGATTGTATAAGGGTTAAAGTCTCCGCAGTTCCAGTGCACTAGGGTTATTAGAATCTCCTAGTAGAGGTCGTCCCTGGTAGGGTTTTAGTCATGTCGGGATTAGTATAAATAGAGAACTGGAGTCTCTATTTATCACACAACTCATACACACTCAAGTGTAGCGCATAGTTGAGGAAGGAGAAGACACTGGGGCTAGATAAGAAGAAGGTTACTGTTGTCGGGAGATCACTTACTGTTTTGGGGCTTTTCTATTTTGGTGTTGATTCTATCTCTGATGAAGTTGAAGGGTTTTCACCATTTATGGTTTCCCCAAGGATAAACACTATGTCCATTGTCTCTTGTATTTGATTGTTGTGCTTGTTATTCTCTCAGTGAAAAGATCCTAATATAATGCTAGCTTAATGATGAAATTATAACATGGTATCATAGCTAACATGAGAAGAAGACACTATGCAGCTATGGGAAATAGGGATTCCTAGTTTGTGGATCTTCCTCCACAAATTTTCAGCAAAAGTAAGGTGGAATAACTCTCCTCCTTAGGGAGCATCTTTCTGTCGAAGTAGAATCCAATTCTAAGGTTTTTTAGTTTTGGACCCAACACTACTGCCGAAAATTAGGGATTTTCACAGAAGAGGAATTTTTCAGTGAGCCCAGGCCTGGATTTATCTCCTCCCCAAAATCGAAGTTAGGAATAATTTTCAAGGCATTTGGGTGGACAAATCTCTGGAAAAGCAAAACCCTAATTTGCTACTGAACCAACACTGCAGGATTTCAGCTCAAGTTTTAGATCCAACATCTTGAACCTGGTAAGATCTAAATATTTTGTATTTCCATTTGAGGTTCTCAGTTTAAGATGTCTCATCATACCAATCTTGATGAAAATCTTGAGGGAGCTGATAACTTTCGAGCTTGGAAGTATAGGATCTCCCTGGTCCTAGAAGAGAATGAGTTGGACTCCTATATCAATGAGGAGGTTCCAGTTCCAGAGGGAGATGAGGCTAAGGCCTTGCATAAGAAGAAGTTGGTTATGGCAAAGAGAATCATTGCTGATTCTATCAAGGATCATCTCATACCACACGTGTCCTCCCTCAAGACACCTAAAGCTATGTTTGATGCCCTAACCAAATTGTTTTAGGGGAAGAACATAAACAAGAAGATGACTTTGAGAAATCAATTGAAGAATGTGAAGATCCAGAATGTTGAGACTATTCAGTCTTACTTTACAAGGGTTTCTCAAATCAAGGAGCAGCTAGAAGCAGTAGATGAAGAAGTGGAAAATGCATAGATTGTGATGACCACCTTGAATGGTCTCACTAGATCATGGAACTCTTTCATTCAAGGAATCTGTGCCAGAAAGAAGTTAGTCAAGTTCAGCAAGCTATGGGAAGAATGCTCTCAAGAAGAAGCTAGGATAGCAACTCGAGAAGAGAATATGGGTAGTGAATATCAATCTCTCACAGTTCACTCCAAGAAAAACAGGAGGAGCAATTATCACTCCAAAGGTAAGACCTCACACTCTAGAAAAGATCTAAATACTATTAGATGTTACGCATGTGATGAGAAAGATCACATATCCAAATTCTTCCCTAACAAAAGAAATCTAAGGAAGAAGAACAAGAGAAGACATCATGCCCATGCTGTAGAGGATGATGAACCTTCCACAAAGAGAATCAGACAAGAGAGTGATGACTCTTCAAGTGAGGGTGAATATGTACCGATATCCTCTCTCATGGGAACTGTTTCAAATGGAAGCAATGATTGGCTTATAGACAGTGGTGCTTCGAAGCACATGACGGGATTCAAAGAATCATTTGTAAAGCTATCTGAACATGAATCACCTCACAAGGTGAAACTTGGGGATGACTACCAGTATCCAATAAAAGGTAGTGGTGAATCCTTCTATAAGCTAGACTCTGGAAAGTCTTTGAAGAATGTATTATTTGTTCCAGGACTAAAGAATAACCTCCTCTCCATATCTGCATTGGATGCAAAAGGAATGAGGGTTGCTTTTGTAGATGGCCAAGTTCTTATGTGGCCAAAAGGAAAGACTTTTGACGATGCAATCATGATCGGAGAACAAGAAGGAGGTCTATACAAGTTGAAGGGCCAACCAGATCAAGCTTTGGTTCATGACACAGTAGAACCAAATGAACTTTGGCATAGAAGGCTTCCACATGTGCACTACAGAGCACTACCACTTGCAAGAAAAGATGTTGAAGGTCTTCCAGAAATACAAGAAAAACATGAAGGGGTCTGGAAAGGATGTGCGAAAGGAAAGAATACAAAGAAGACATTTCCAATTAGCGAGAGCAAAGCAAAAGGAATCTTGGAAATCATCCACTCTGATGTATGCGGACCAATGTCATCAAGCTCACTAAGCGAGTATGTGTACTATGTTTCTTTTATTGATGACTTTTCTAGGAAGACATGGATTTACTTCATGAAGAATAAAGATGAAGTGTTTAGCAAGTTCAAGGAATTCAAAGCCTTAATCGAGAACTATACTGAAAAGAAGATCAAGACTTTTTTATCAGACAATGGCAGAGAATTCAATTCAAATGAGTTCACGGAACTATGTAAGGACTCAGAGATTAAGAGGGATTTGTCCACTCCTTACAATCCACAACAGAATGGGGTTGCAAAGAGGAAGAATAGAACCATCATGGAAGTTGCAAGAGCTATGCTTCATGATCAAGATCTTCCTATGAATCTTTGGGCAGAAGAAGCCAGAACAATAGTGTATGTGCAGAACCATACTCCACACAGAGTACTCGAGAACAAGACTCCTAAAGAAGTCTTCTCCGGAAAGAAACCAGAAGTTAGCTATCTCAGAATATTTGGCTGTCCTGTGTACATACACATTCCAAAAGAGAAGAGAACAAAATTATATCCTTCAGGAAAGAAGGGTATATTTGTGGGATACTCTGAAAGCTCGAAGGCTTACAGAATATACTTCCTAGGATTCAAAAAGATTGACATCAGCAGGGATGTAACATTTGACGAAGATTCAGCCTACATCAAATCCAGAAAGAAACCTGCTGAAGAACCTGAAGAAGCAGAAGCTCCCATAATTCATGATACAATCATGAACGAAGAAACTCAAGAAGAAGATCAAGAATTTGAAGAACCATAAAGACCTGTAGATCCACCATAAGAGAAGAATCCTCACAAGAATAAACCTGCTTGGGTATGAGAGATTATCCAAGGTGCAGAAAGATATGGGGTTCCAGAAGAGAATCTCAGAGAAAGAAAGAGGACCAGATCCTGTTCCAGTTATGTAGCTTTACTATGTGACTTTATTGATAAAGAACCTTCCGAGTATGAAGAAGTGGTAGAACGGAAAGAATGGAAGGGTGTGATGATCGAAGAGTATCAATCGATCATGAAGAATGATATTGTTTAGGATGTTGTCCCAAGACCAGAAGGGAAGTCAGTAGTAACTTCCAAATGGATCTACAATATCAAGCATGTTGCAGACGGTAGCATTGAAAAATATAAGGCAAGATTTGTGGCTCGGGGTTTCTCTCAAAAAGAAGGAATAGACTATGAAGAAACCTTTGCACCTATAGCTAGATACACTTCCATCATATCGGTACTTGCTCTGGATGCAGTGATGAGATGGAAGATACACCAAATGGATGTCAAGACTGCTTTCTTGAATGGTGTAGTAGAAGAGGAAGTGTATGTGGAGCAGCCACTCAGTTTTGAGACACATGGCAGGGAGTCTCATGTGTGTAGACTGAAGAAATCCCTGTACGGTTTGAAACAGGCATCTAGGACATGGTACGGTAGAATTGACAACTTTCTATCTAGTTTTGGCTTTACCAAGAGTAAAGCAGAGTCCAACCTTTACTACAAGGTGGAAGGTGGAAACCCAGTGATACTTGTACTATATGTAGATGATCTGTTTGTGACAGGTATGGATGGGTTGATTGCTGATATTAAGAGAAAGTTTGCTGCTGAGTTCGAGATGAAGGACTTGGGAATGATGCATTATTTCCTAGGTATGGAGGTGTGGTAGACTACAGATGGAATCTTTCTTGGACAAGGAAAGTATGCAGTAGAGATCCTGAAGAGATTTGGGATGATGGACTGCAAAGCATTAACCACACCTATGGCATCAAACCTGAAGCTGTTGAGTGATACTTCATCAGAGACAGTTGATGTCACGATGTATCATCAGATGATTGGGTCCTTGATGTACCTGAAGAACACGAGACCAGATATTTGCTTTGCTGTGAACACCTTGAGCCAATACTTGACATATCCGAGACATGTTCACTTGATTGCTGCAAAGCATATTCTGAGATACCTAAAAGGTATGGTTGATTATGGGCTCAAGTATAAGGTTGATCAAAGGATTAACCTGGAGGGTTATGTTGATTCAGATTGGGCAGGAAGTGCCATCAATAGGAAGAGCAATTCAAGGTGTTGCTTCAGTATGGGACCACGTGTGATCTCATGGTTTAGCAGGAAGCAATCCTATGTGGCACTGAGTACAACTAAAGTAGAGTATGTTGTATCATGTTCAACTAGTTATGAGGCAGTATGGCTGAGGAAGCTACTATCTGATTTGTTTGATCTCCAGTTAGATGTTACTTGTATATACTATGACAACTAGAGCTGTGTAAAGTTGTCAGAGAATCCAGTATTCCATGACAAGTTGAAGCATATTGAGATCAAGTATCACTATATCAGGGATATGGTGCAGAGAGGAGCAGTGAAGCTCCAGTATGTTGCGACGGACAAACAGATAGCTAATGTGTTGACTAAGCCATTGACTAGGGTGAAGTTTGAGTACTTCAGGGAGAAGCTTGGTGTTCTCCAGATCGAGGTTCCTCCTAAGAGGAAGTGATGTGTCCATGATGTGCCATTCTAACATGGTGAGAGGATTAGTTCCTTCCATGATCAAATGTAAGTGTTGTGCCCTTCTGACATGGTGAGAGGATTGGTTCCTTCCATGATCAGATGTAAATGCTATGCCATTCTGACATAATGAGAGGATTGGTTCCTTCCATGATCAGATGTAAGTGCTCTGCCATTCTGACATGGTGAGAGGATTGGTTCCTTCCATTATCAGATGTAAGTGCTCTACCATTCTAACATGGTGAGAGGATTGGTTCCTTCCATGATCAGATGTAAGTGCTGTGCCATTCTGACATGGTGAGAGGATTGGTTCCTTCCATGATCAGATGTAAGTGCTGTACCATTCCGACATGGTGAGAGGATTGGTTCCTTCCATGGTCAGATATAAGAGCTGTGACATGGTGAGAGGATTGGTTCCTTCCATTGTCAGGTATGTGTGGATGCCACATCCAGCATGAAAAAGGCTGGCTCTGTGAAGACACGTCTAGTATGAAAAAGGACCAGCTCTGTGATGCCACATCTAGTATGAAAAAGGACCAGCTCTATGATGCCTTACCTAGTATGAAAAAGGACTAGCTCTGAGAAGGCTCATCTAGTATGAAAAAGGACTAGCTCTGAGTAGCTGCCACATCTGGTATGAAAAAGGACCAGCTCTGTGATGCCTCATCTGGTATGAAAAAGGACCAGCTCTGTGATGCCTCATTTGGTATGAAAAAGGACCAGCTCTGTGATGACTCATATGGTATGAAAAGGACCAACTCTATGATGCCTTACCTAGTATGAAAAAGGACTAGCTATGAGAAGGCTCATCTAGTATGAAAAAGGACTAACTCTGAGTAGCTGCCACATCTGGTATGAAAAAGGACCAACTCTGTGATGCCTCATCTGGTATGAAAAAGGACCAGCTCTGTGATGCCTCATCTAGTATGAGAAAGGACTAGCTCTAAGATGATACATCCAGTATGAAAAAGGATTGGCTCTGTAGAGGTTCCTATGACGAGAAGAATCAAGAGATAGCACCTGTGATGATAGCCAGTGATGATCCAGATCGAGTAATGATGATCCAGATCCAATGATGATGATCTAGCAATGATGATCCAGATCAAGTAATTATGATCCAGATCCAGTGATGATGATCCAGTAGTGATGATCCAGATCCAATGATGATAGCCAATGATGATCCAGATCGAGTGATGATCCAGATCCAATGATGATGCCTCATGATGATCCAGATCGAGTGATGATGTCCCATGATGATCCAAATCCAATGACTTGAAGATGAAGATGACTTGAAGACGAATATGACTTGAAGACTCAGAGGACCTGAGATGCAGATGATGAGATGATCCAGTTGATACAGAGAAGAAGACCAGTGCTGAAAATTGTGTCGAAAGAATACCTTCCTAGTTAAGAGAGAGTGTTGATGTATTTGTAACTTTGAAATGTATTCATCTATGTATCTTATGTATTGTACCTAATGTTTATTTCAGGATGTATCTATAATGTAATTGAGTTATGTTGTCATGCCCCGATGTTCCAATCGGGAGAATAAATAATGTAAACAAGTCATGTCAAGTCATAGTGAGTAACCCTCTGATTGTCTAAGGGTTAAAGTCCCCGTAGTTCTGGGGCACTAGGGTTATTAGACTCTCCTAGTAGAGGTCGGCCCTAGTAGGGTTTTAGTCATGTTGGGATTAGTATAAATAGAGACCTGGAATCTCTATTTATCACACAACTCATACACACTCAAGTGTAGCGCATAGTTGAGGAAGGAGAAGACATTGGGGCTAGATAAGAAGAAGGTTACTGATGTCGGGAGATCACTTACTGTTTTGGGGATTTTCTATTTTGGTGCTGATTCTATCTCTGAGGAAGTTGCGGGGTTTTCACCATTTATGGTTTCCCCAAGGATAAACAATGTGTTCATTGTCTCTGGTGTTTGATTGTTGTGCTTGTTATTATCTCAGTGAAAAGATCCTAATATAATGGTAGCTTAATGATGAAATTCTAACACATATGAATTGTGTTGTATCAATTCATGAGGATCTCCTATGTGATGTATGGCTAGTCATGGTCAGCAGGTGGTATAAGTATCCTTTAGGGATTAGATACCCTTAGAGTAGTTTACTGTAGGATATGACTATATGACATGTGGTAATACATATGATCATAGGTTGTAAACAATTCTTCTGAGTATGATATGATAAATATGATTAATTAATTAAACACTCATGGACCATGTAGAATTAATTAAATGACATGAGCACAAAGATAGACTAAAAATTTGAATTGACTGTGTCATACCTCCAATGAACTCAAATTGCAAAGACATCAGCTAAGTCTAAGTTGTGGAAAACAAGTTTCAGTTAATTAAGGAATCTACTCCTTAGTTTATGCAAAGTGGTTGTTGAAGATGACACGGATGGTGAATATCTAAATAAATTTAGTTAAAATCCTAACTAAGTGTCAATAAACTAGTTAATCCATTCACATTCAATTCTGATCAGTTATTTTCAGTTCAATTCAGTTACATTCAGTTCAATTCAGTTACATTCAGTTCATTTTAGTTTAGTTCAATTACATTCAGTTCTATCCAGTTTAGTTTAGTTCAATCAATTGACACTCAGTCAGAGACAATTAACAGTAGTTAAATAATGGAGGGTGCATATCTTCAGTGTGGGAGATAATTATGAGGTGAAAACTTGGCACCAAGTCAAGGAAGACACAATAGGTAATGTGTGGTTGGTGCACACAATGTTCATAGTGTTCATAGTGCCCAAAAGGCATGCAACCATTCATTACCTTCCATTTGTATGACTGAATAAACATGTTATTAGAGTGTTAGGCACTTAGCAAGGCTATGGCAGTATTATGAGTAACTGTATTCTCTAGTTCTTCTTAGATATCTCATACCAAGCAATCTGAAAGTGTAATAAAATAATTCTCTTTCATTATCAATCATACTCAAAGATTGTTTGTTGGTGTTTTCGTCCTTCGAATTTGGAGGGTTTTCCTAGGGTACATCATGTGTCTTATAGATTGAATAATTTGTGTGTTTGAATTGTTTAATGAGATCTACATGCACTAAATTTATCTATCAAAATTTTTAAAGTTAAAGTATCTTCATATTTTCTCAAACATTTACACTTCGAATGCTGCGACTTCACAGTATGTTGGATACGAAACTAGTGTTGATAAAGACGATTGTTATCCAGGAACAACCCGTGTGAACAACATGGGAACACTGCCTGTCACCTTTTTGGTGTAAAAGGATTGTGTTCCGATAGAGATACGAAATATTGCAAGTATTAATTAATTATTTATTTATTTTCTACCATACAACTAAAAACCACATATATTATATTATTTTAAATTAATGATCACATCGTTTTTTCAGGAAACAATGTATTTTATAAGGACTTGCATGAAAAGGTGTTGGAGATGGTGTTGAAAGATTATCTAATTGACCATATGGTGTTGCCCCAACATTTGGATTTAATTTGAAATACGTGAGGGACTAGTATAGGGTTAATTTGAAAAATAACCTTAACTATGAGCATCCTCATATTGTTCCAAATAAGGAGTGGAAGGCCCTAATAGATCATGCAAAGGAGAAGGTGGCACTGAGAAAACAAGGAAAGAATCCACACGACTCAGTAAGCTACGGTGTATATGATTTTTTCAATGAAATATGGTGATTTTTTTTGTTTTAAATAAAAATGGTGATATCTTACATATTTCAAACTTTCCATAGGCTACTAAACACCTATAAAGTGACAAAGAGATTGAAAAAATATGGTTAGCACAAACTGGTCTAGGGTGGATATCAAAAACTAAAAGCACGAATTGTAAGACTCAATTGATTAATTGTAGCCACATTTTTTAACTATAGAAACCAAATGAATTATATATTACAAGAGAATTTCATGATGATATTAATTATAGGGAAATACATTCCAATTGGATGCCACTAAAGAAAACTTGGAGCTCGGTTTCAAGTACAGTTTTCAAGGTGTAATGGAATATTGAAAGATTGGGGAAGGCCCCACTTTCCCCATTGATGCACACACATGTAACTAACATCAATAAGGACATAATTGTAATATTATTATAAAATATATTTATGATTGATTATATATAAATCAGAAATAAATTTGTTTGTTTGTTTTAAGCATGAGAGCAACAAAAGCAGTGAGGGTAGTTGTCCTAAACAACTACCAGATGACAGTGGGAAGTTGCCTCATGATAGTGGCAATCATCCTATCCATTCAGGTGTGCATGATATAAAAATCTAAGTATTTACTATGATTATAATTATTAAATTGCTGTCATGCACTTATAAATTTTATTCTTTCAATGGAAGAGCATGTAGTTGATGATGCTCAACTGGAAGAGGAACAAATGGCACAACCAATGAATAATGTAGTTTTATCGGCTAGTCCAATAGGTAAAGAACATTGTAATGATATCGGCACTAATGAAATAATTATATCAATAATAAATAAGGATATTTATATAACTGTTCTCGTTATTGCAATTGATTCCATTTTGCACCATCCTCCATAGAGTTATCATCAATGTACTAGAAGTACGATACATGAGAGCATGGAAACCGAATCAACACAATGAGAGGACACACCAAAAAAATTGGTATATGAAAATGGTGATGCACCAATCATGAGTTTTTCGAGAAAAAGGATCAAAGCTGAAAATGTAATTGTTCAAGACGTTGATGCATAAGGTTAGCTTTGGAATGAGTGATGTACAACACAAAGAATGGTTCATTGTAACATTGGTTCCACACATTTGAATGCCTTTAATGAATTAGAAGATTGTGACACAAACTGAGGCATTGGAAATTGTGATGAAGCTGGAGGCTTCACTAGTTGATGAAACAGGGGTTGGAATGAATCAGATTTAATCATAATTGGGAAATCTAACGATTCAGTTGTAAGATGTCAAGAAGGGAAAGGACATTAGAAAATAAGTATGGTGTACTCAATGTCGCATGGAACAACATCATAAGGATCAATGTCCAGACTTCCATGATTAATCATAGGTGAGAGCCCCTAATCCATTGAGTCGAAGTGGCTTACCATGGTGTCAAGTCTATCAAACTCAAGGACATTGACATGAGGAATGCGTATACCTACAAAAGGTAGTATCGAAACCAACGAATTTATTTTTCAATTTCTGTCAATCAATCGTTCATGAAGAGAAGGATTGTCGAGCATACGAATTGCTCCAATAAAGAATAATAGATACGTGTTTCATGAAAGGAGAAGAACACCGACCAACGGAAAGGTCACAACCACAGCAACCACCTCAGGTTTTGCAGCACCAACTGCAGTTTTCTCCACCGCAGCCATAGTACAATCAAATACAGCATTCGCTGCATACTTAGCCTCAGTATATTCAACCATATCCTAAACAATAACATCAACATTTTAATCAACCGTAGTACCAGCCATAAGGAGGATTCCACGAAGGATTCGAATGGGGTTAGAATGGAAGCTTCGATCGAGGAGGAGGTATGGGATGAGGTCGTGGACCTATGCAATGCTATAATTGTGGAGTATTGGGACATTATCAGCAAGATTTCCTAAACATTTAGTTGCAATGTATTTATTGTACCATTGCAGATCATACCGTTGAATATTTTCCACCACTGATTGCAAAGTAGAAAGCGAATAATGTTCCACCATCGCAGAATGCGAACCAGAATGTGAATTAGACCATGAACCAACCTCAAAATCAGAATCAAGGACCAACCATAAGAAATTTTTTGGCAAAACCCAAGACCCAACCTGCAAATGTTGTATTCATAACTCGAGGAGGCGCGACCATGGGAGATGATGGTCCAATCCCATAAATCTGATTAGCGGCTCGAAAAAGGGTACAATTTGATGTCGACGCTAAAAAGAAAAATTCTTCGATGGAAGAGATGTCATCAAAAGGGATATGGGTAAGTTTAAACATCTATAAAATTCCCCCTACTTTTGAATCAACACAAGTAGCAGGACCATTGCGAAAGGTCGAAACATTGCAAAGTTTCTTAGAAATTTGTTTATCGTTAGTGAAAGATCTTGATGTGCTAACCGAAATAGAAATTATGCTATACCAAATAGAGAAAGGGTGACAGGACTACGTTGTGAACTCTCCGCGTAAAAAGAAAACTAGAAGGGAGATGAGAATGAATGTCCAAATCAATGACTATGATGTAGACTCTGTCATCTTGGATCTAGGATCAAATGTCAATATATTGACAAAGTATACATGGGAATGAATGGGGAAACCACAGTTGGTTTATTCTCTTGTACAGTTGCAACTAGAAAATTAGGCTATAGTATCCCCAATTGGTCAAGTATCTCACCTAATTATAGAAGTAGAAGGACTGAATATTTACGCATATTTCGTTTTTATTGAAATCATCGACGAAAGTAGTCATATCCTGCACTGCTGGGGATTGGTTGGGATAATGACAATCAGGACATACATATTATTTCCCCATTGGATCTGAGAGAAGGGAGGGATGTAGGAACCATGTTTCTGCAGAAGGGAAGAGGACTTGTGCACTTAATCTCTCTCTGTCGAAATACCACTCAGAGATCCATAACATGGTTTAACTTTAACATTTATTGAAACTATTCACCATCATTCACATCATATCCAGTATCACATCATTCCATCATTCAGAAAAGAGGTCAACATGAAAGAATTCATTCATCATATGAAGACTTATCATCATTCAGATAATGAAAAACCATTAAGAGAAACATTCAGATCACATTAATTAACTATAAGGAATGAAAACATCATAGATTACATCGAATACAAAGAAAAAATAAAGATTCCAACGACATTCTTATCATATTATCTTCCGTGGATCAAAATGCATCTCCAAAACACATTCCTTGGTCGACAATTTCAAACCAAAACCCAAAAATAGTTCTCAAGACATAGGTTCACGTAAAAGATAGATCGACCAAATATATGATAACCCTCCAATTTATATTTATGACTACATTCCTTACTCTATTTATAGGCTTGCGCCTTTACAAAAAGGTCCACATATAACTTATTTCCTAACTAACTTGGACCAAAACTACAATAATGTGACTAAGCCGACTATAATAATGTCGCTTTCGTCGTTGTTTCACCATGCGCACTCGATCCCCTGCCAACAAAGACTTGTATTTTTTAATACTATCTTTATTAATATAAAAAATAAAATTCAACAAATTTTGACATTGGTTGACTATGGTTAATCGTTACACAAATTCAATGAAAAACCTCTCTAGTATTAGAAACCAATGAAAAACGTGAATTTGAAATTTCCCCCATGTGCATAATATCCTTACTATGAAAAAATTAAAGATAAGAATCATGGAAAAGCTATTGTAAAATGAATGTTAGAAAAGTAGAAATGCTTCTTATAAAGATTAGTTTGCATGTGCAATTATGATGAAAAGACAAATTATTGCATATACTGCATAAGACCAAAAGACGATGCAATTATTCTATTGAATTAATTTATTTTATTCTATTTTATTGGTCTATGATATATAATTTTCTTCTTTCAAGAATGATAATGTTCATATTTAGTGCATTATTTCTATGTCATTAATGAAACAATGATGGGGGAGGTAGTTGTGTAGATGCAATAGAGTGCACGATTTGTGAAATATATGTTTATGTATCCAACATTATCAAACCTATATTGAAAGGAAAATTACATCACGGTCCCTCTACTACATTTTAAAAATAGTGAAAGAAGTTAGTTGACAAAAAATTATTTAACATCATGGTTCATGTGCAACACAATGTTTTGTAATTTCATGAATTCTATTAATATTTGTCACACTATACAATATCGCACTAGATATATTGGGTATGGGGAATTGAGAGCGATGTGACCAAGGGAGGGGCCATATGAGCTTCCACCTTCAAGTGGTTGGCCCTATTCAGTAGAGAATAGTGTATTTCTTGAAACGAAGAGAAGTTCATTAAGGTATTCCACTTTAGTCTTTATAGAGTCGTGTACATGTTTAAATGCTTGTTTATTTGCTTAATTATTATTTAGTCATACACATTTTTTATCTTTGATGATTTTTTTAGGTCTTGGTGATGGAAATGCAACTCGTGGGTGGATTCATATTAAATCATCACCAGAAAAAGGTACAATAGTTTATTTATTTAGTTATTTATTTTGTTTTCACTTTGTGGTTTTTAGAGGTTTGAAGTGTATTGTTTATTCAATTATTTATTTTGTAATTTTCACTATGTATCTAGTTGACAAAAATCAATTTTTTACCTAAATTGGGAATGGACTACTCCATATGAGGTATTTGTTCTAAGTTATTTATCTATGAGTAATTTTCTTAGTAGTAATGATTATCATTCAACTTTGACCTTTACATTAACAAAATAAGAGATCCATTTTATATGATAACTAATAGATCCATCAATATAATATTAAGCGATGTTCAAATTTCATAGATATATGGATATAAAGGGTGTGAAATGAAAGTTTGAACCTTCCCTGATGTGGTCCAAAAAAATGGTGGTCCACTTAACCTCATCAAGCCTCAGGTCAAGTTCAAAATTTTAGAAACTTTGAAATATCAAAAGATGTTCCTTTTCATTGGTATTAGGGGTAAAATCATACTACATTCTACTTCAAACTCTCCAAATATGAAATTTGTGAATGTCTTGCAAGTCTACTTTTCAAACATATTTTCAACTAACTTACATATTCAAGGTTATGGTAACTCTAAACAAAATTCAATTGTAAAATAATTTCCCATAGGTTTTTGTTTGAAGAAAAAATATATGAGTAATAAATACTTCAAAGATGTCTTAAAATGTTTCATAAGGCTACATCATGGCCCTTTTTCTGTATCGAGATTTGGAGGGACTTCAAAGTCCTAGAAAAGAAAATGTTTGAATGAATTTAAGAGGTAAGGAATTTAACATTCTTGGATTATTTTGAATTCATTTAAACATTTAGACATCATCAAAACTTTTCACAAAGATTCACTCTCGGTCGACACCAATAACTCAACGATCTCCCTGAGCACTGACCCAGACAGGTTTTACCCTGTCTAGCAACACCTACAGAGAAGTTGAGGTCTCACCCGAGATGTTCAAGGGAGAACTATCAGAACCATGTTTCTGCAGTAAGAAGGAGGGTTTGTGCATATACTGTTAAACTATCACGCCATTACTTCATAGATCAAGCATTGGTTCATTTATCATCAATTCATATCATCATTCATCAAATCAACATATTTAGATTGCAGCAAGAGAATCGATACATAAACAAATCTACCAGCATAACATGACTTAAAATATAAAAGCATCGCATCATTGAGAAAGAAGCATTATATTTCCACATTAATCCATCCACATCACATCGCAGGAAAAATAGGAAAACAAAAAGAAGTGAAAATACATAGTGTTTCCATCAAATCCTTGTCATATATTACTTCGCATCAAAACAGAGAACAGTCCTCACAAGGTTCCTTCAATTACATCAAGATGATATCTCCAAAATTATATAAACATTACAACTCCTAGATATATTTATAGGCTTGCGCCTTTTACAACGTGGTCCACATAAATCAACTTCCTAACTACTTGGACCTAAATCTACAAAATAACAACCAAAATAAACAAAATATGACCAAACTACATTGTGCACCATCTTTCACCTTGTGCATCATCCTCGATGCTACACAATTTATTATCCTAAAAACTACCTGCCAACAAGCCCCCAACACAATCTTGTGGCTCACCCTCGATCCACGTTAGCTAGAAGCAGTGTACTTAGTCATCTTGCTTTTGAAATCCTCATATTGCTTCTTTAATTCTTCCACCTGAACCTTTACCCTATCACTAATGTATGTGTAATCCGTAACATCCTTCTTAGATGGATGATCCACGATCTTAGCGATGACTTCCTTACGACTATCCTGCACCACTTGAAGTGCATTCACTACCTTAAGCACCAGTTGCTCATTGATATCCTGCAATTATTCCATCTGTGTTATTTGACGTTGTTTCTGTTCCCTTGCCTTGGTGATGTGCTATTGCAGAGACTTCAACTCCATCACTTTAGTCACCTACAGTACCGGATTCATTGCTCGAAGAAATGTACTTAGTGCATCCAACTAACCTTCAACTTCCCGCATTTCTGTGTTTAGTTTCTCCAACTACTCATCCTAAGCCACGCTTCCCCAAAATTGTGTGGTTGCATCTGTAATTTCCTTAGCTTCTTTTTCCCTATCTTCAATGTTTTGTTGCATCTTCGATGGTGATTTTATTCATATCAACTACCTCTGGTGGAATACTTGGATTCAACAGTAACTGTAAATCTTTGATGTCTCTCTTGAAGCATGTGATGATCTGGCCTAACTTTTGCACTTTGGTTGGTGCATCCAAGTCCTCCTCCATAATTGGGACTTCTTGATATGCATCAGCAATTGCTTTCTCCAACCTAGCCCTGACGTCCCATAGTTGCACCTTTTCGACGATGAGCCTGTCCTACACCTTCGTTAAATCCATGATCAATGTCTTGGTTGCTTCTTCCCTCTCTTGTGACTTCAAAAGGTGATCGTCGATGATATGTTATCAGTCGACCAACTCTTGACTCGCAACCCTATTAAATTGAAAAAAAAATTGAGTTGACATCTCATTGACATCCAATGTGAGCTCCTGAAATTGTTAGAGTCAGGTGTTTACATCCTCACTGTTAGTCTCAATTGCGTGTAGTAGAATCTATACAATCAGGACGGGCTTCCTTGTGCTTATCTCTCTTGCCTTCCGCAAAATGTTTGCTTCAGACATCCTTTGCAAAATTGCATCAACTAAAGAACTTATTCGATCGTTTACCTCTCCAAAGTATTCAGTATTATGTTTCTTCAACTATGCTTCACTTGCAGTTGTCTCCGTTGTGATAGCCACAACAATACGGTCTTCCTGTGCATATTCCATTTGCCTCACCATGCTTATGTCACCACATATATCCTTTAATATGTTTTGACTCTTTTTTGACACCCTTAACTCAATTATTTCCTTGAGCACCGACCCAGATAGGTTTTACCATGTCTAGCAACACCTACAGAGCAGATGATGTCTCACCTGAGATGTTCAAGGGAGAATTGTCGAAACCACATTTGCGCAGTAAAAAAGAGGGTTCACTCATCTATTGTTCAACTATCACACCATTACTTCACAGATCAAGCATTGGTTTGTTTATCACCAATTCATATCATCATTCATCACATCAACCTATTCATATCACAGCAAGAGAATCGATGCATAAAAAAATCTACCAGCATAACATGACTTAAAACATAAGAACATTGCATAATTTAGAAAGAAACATTATATTTCCACATTAATCCATCCACATCACATCGCAGGAAAAATAGGAAAACATAAAGAAGGGAAAAGACACAATGTTTCCATCAAATCCCCGTCATATCTTACTTCGCATCAAAATAGAGAACAATCTTCACAAGGTTCCTTCAATTACACCAATATGATCTCTCCAAAATTATATCAACATTACAACTCCTAGATCTATTTATAGGATTGCACATTTTACAACGTGGTCCACTTAAATCAACATCCTAACTACTTGGACCGAAATCAACAAAATAAGGACCAAAATATAAAAAATACGACCAAACTGCCTTGCGCGCCATCTTCCACCTTGCACATCAACTTTGACCTTACGCATAATCCTTGAAGATGTGCAACTAATTATCCTAAAAATTTCCTACCAACATACCCCCATCCCATATACAAAAGGGATACCAATTAAAGGCTCATATAATCCACTCCACTAATAGTGTTTTCCATACTTCGGCTAATATATTTTTCACAACCTTAAACATTTACATCTCCAAATCAATAAAGAAAAAGAAGTTGAGATATAAAGGATGGGATAAATTTAGGAAGAAACATTGTACAAATAAGTATATGTTTAGGTTGGCTTCCATCATTAAGGAGGATAAAGTAAACAAACATAGACTACATTGTTTCTTCATGGAATTTTTCAAGGCATTTGGCATAGTTCCTAGGAATTTATTAGCTAATAGTCGTAAGGCCTCAAGTATTCCACCCTTGGCAACCTCATTTGTGATGATGAATTATGATACCATTGTTGGAAAGGAATGGATTAGGATTGATGAAACATAGGAGGTCCAAATTACTACTTAAATAATTTTAAAATGCTTCCCACTCTCTCCTACACTTTTTGGACTCTACATTAACAAACTTAAATAAATCACTTCAAATTCAGTGGGTTCCATAAATGGCCCCTTAATCTTAAAAGTATATATTTATATTATATGTTTTTCATATGATATTGTCATAATTTCCCACTCATTGGGGGTCCTTTACAAACAACTTGAAATTTTGGCTTCCTTTTGTGATCTCATAAACTTTAGGTTAATTTGGGGAAAACACAAGTAACAAATTTTAACATTTCCAAAATAAAGCAAGCGATGTGATTCTTACTTTTGAAAGTTAAAAGGGTTTATATAGTATCTTGATATGTATATTTAGGGACCATTTCCTCCAAACCATGTTTTATCTTGACTCCGGTAGTATAGGTTGGACTGAGTAATGGGTATAAGACTCTTACAGCCCTTGAAATGTATGTTTTTCAACATTAATTTCAAGACATTTGATTGAATATTTGAATATTTCACTCATTGATCGTTTATATATGTGTGTGATATTTTGGGACCCTACATTTGGAGTATTCTAAACCAAGATAGAGATAATGTTTGCATGATGTTACCCAACCATGTTCATTCTAAGATAGCCATGATATCATTCCTACATAATTTGACAGAACCCCACTTATTTCTTCAATGATCTTTCATGTGGTGATGATGATACACGTGCTCAAAAAAAATGGAAATTCATAAAGTGGTATATTAGGTATCCATATCTTACTCCAAAGTCTCCTATAGAGTATAATAATGTGGGATCAATTCATGTTACTATGTGAGAGGCCCTTCATGGATTGACCTCATTAACCTTTATATTAGAAAACAGTACCCCACGCTTTTTTTTGATAAATGATCACCATCTTTCTGAAGGAAAGATAAATAAAGGTGTTCATAAGTTAATATTTATAGATCCTAACTTCATACCACGTGGTCTAGGAATATATAGAATATTTATACAAAACTATAGCACCACTTATCCTTGTATATATAGTGTGCTCACTAACTCCCTAGGTACACTAAATTCCAATTAACTTGCATCTTGAGGTCGGTCCTTCTCATTAAAGGCAAGGTTTCTCCTGCTAGTTTCATGTTTATAAAGATAGCCATATTCCTTAAGAACACCATATTTTCTATGTTCTCTCCTTAGAGATTTACAATGGAGACCAATTTTTATTTATATAATCTCCCTACTATGAGATCAGAGGATATTTATTTTTTTCTTTAGATATTTCCTTAGTTTTCTCTAATATCATGGCTTATGAAGTCAATATATGATTTTCCCTCTTCCTCCAGTAGATGTTTGACCTTCAATAAAAACTTAACATGGTCTAGTTCATTAGACCAACATTAAGACCTCTTACATATTATAACCATCTAACATAACTAGGAAAAGATCCCACAACCATATTCTAAGCTCACATGGAAGACATACAAGGTGTCATATAGATAAAAACCCTCATGCATATAACACATATATTTCTGACTTTAAATACAACAAGTGCTTCTATAGAGAAATAGATCTTAGCAAGGAAATTTCCTTATATCTTAGCAAGAAAACTAATTCCTATGCAAATAACAAGAAAGAATAACTCAACAGAGCTAGATTTCATGCTTTTCTTGGAAAAATAACAAGAAATCTAGCTCTAATGGGCTATTATTATTTTTATAAAATCTTATATATTCTGTCGCTATATAGATATTCTTCCATTGTTCTCTTTAACCATTTTCATTGCTAGCAAAGAATTATCATTGCAACAATATAGGAACATCGTCACCATTTCAACATGTCTCCATTGTAACCACAATGATTTTTTGTTGCAATTCCAGGGAGACCACCTTATAATAGTGATGTTTCTACATTGACCAATTGACAATTTTTCATTTCAATCTTGATGCTATATAGCACCGAGGGGGATGGAAAGACGTTTTCATTTTGATACTTAGGCGTCAGCATAGAGACGATATTGTGTTGCATTATTGATGTTATATAGTACCAAGAGGGAATCAAATACATTTCCATTTTGACACCATGTAATTGCAATCTCAATGGATTTTTTGTTGAACTAGCGAATACCCAGTAAAAAAAGGTCAGTAAAGTATGCAAATACGTACACAATCCACCACCATTTCATCCATACTCCAGTATTTGTAACTACCAACAATCTACCCATGATGCTCAAGTGATATTGCTCACCATAGCATGGGTCCCTCTTTTAATACTTGACTTTTATATGTTAATCATATTGGTATGGTCTTAAAATCATCACATGCATGAATCCAATAGGTAAAACTCATAATTATAACCTTGAGGTTCCACCCATAACTTTCATAATCAAGAAAGGATCTATGCTCCCTATGCATGTAAAATACATCTCTAGTTGTAGGAATCTTGAAAGTATAGAGTAGTTGATATAGAATTAGTTCTTGTGTTATATATTGATTCAACCCATATAGTGAAGTGAATGAGATCTTTTAAGGTTATGGGATTCCAAAACTTCCTCTTACTAAACTACCCCTTAAGATCATGAATAAATTGACTTATCAATTTTTGAGACCTTAACCATCATTCTTTATTAGGATATTAGTTATGGTTTGGTTGGCTTAGTAGTAGGTTACATCATGATCACTTCATCTCTCTTTTTTTATAAACAAATTATTTATATAGTAATCTCATTTTGTCTTGTAAATTTGATGCGTTGCAAAAGGAGGTTTCCTCCTTGAATACATTTCTTATTCATCTCTTTATTTCATTCTCAAGGTGTTGGGTTAATATCTCTTTCTAATTTTATGCTATTTTGGGAATTTGGTGCATACCATTTGGAATCAAATCCATTTTCATTATAAGTCTTTTGGGGATGTTCCAAATAGGAAATTTATTAGAAGACTCAATAAACATATTGAAGTACAAGTTATAGTTTGTATAAGTTAGGGTTTTCTTCACTAGTCCAAAAACTAGTCTCAAACATGCATTAAGGGTAAAAATATCGTATCTGAATATTTCATGATCCAAATTTTATGTCGCTAGTTGCATAATAATGAATCTATACCATAATTTTCTTGATAGAAATTTTAGAAGAAGCTCAAAAAAAATTGACATGTGGCAGGTCACAGAAATTCAGTCTCTTGAAAAGAAGAAATACATACAGGTTTGGGAAAGTTACCATAAACTTCCCTTAGGACATCATGATTTGGAAAAACATGTATAAGTACATAGAAGACATACCAAGCTACTAAAAGAAAAAAATTTAAACTTGAGAAGGAGAAAAGTTTAGAGATAATTCAATTGAAAATACTAATAGAAAGACAATCTACAAGTCAAGGTTTTAAAGGTATGTTTACTTGAAACTTGCATAACTTTTGATTGAATAATTGTTTTGGGTGATTCAGAATGTGTGATAAAGAGAAAAAAGAGGAGATGATGCAGGAGCATCCTTTCCTCCATCCAAATCCAATTCCAATGTTTGGATCAGACCTAGAAGGGATTTTCATTCTCTAAATTAATGGGTCTGAATAAAAATATTGTAAATAAACCTATGCTTTATGTGCTTCTAGATGGATAATGAATCACTAGGTGAGTCATTAATTCATTTGGTGATTCATGTACCAAATTCCACAACTAATGGAAGCATTTGATGAAGCATTTGATGGTTTCTTGGTGAGTTATAGAGTTAGGTTTAGGAGCTTGCTAAAATTAGGTTTTAGTTGCTTTGAATTAGGAGTGTGTTGCGCGTATTGAGGATCTGAAACAGAATTGGTTCATGAATCCTTTTCTATATATGCATGTAAACTTACAAGGCATAGTAGTATCCAGAAGTATCCAAGGGTAGTCAGGGGTGTGGCCAAATATTGTAAATATGGATAAAGGAATCCAAAACAATGTAAATTAGGCCAGAAGAAGTGATCCTGCTTGTATAAGGTTTCTTGTGTGTGTGAATGAACAAATCCATTTATGCTTGTTTCTGTATGAAGTCACGAATCCATGTAAAAAGTGTTGATAGTTTGAATATCTATGTGTCTCTGTATCAATGAATCAATGGATATCTTGAATAATCGTGCAAATGCCTGATTAATCCATGTGTGTGAGTGTATCCTAAAATTGGGGCTTTTGGTAACTGAAGGATACATAGAGTGTTTGTTGGACCTTTGTGCATGAATGCGTGAGTAAACCCTATGTCATTGATCACTAAAAGGATCTATGCTCCTTTGTATATGTCCTGCAGAAGTAAATTTCATGATTGAACTAGAACAAGCTTATGCAACGAATTGAAGTTCTAAGGGGTGAAGCCACCAAGACGATGTGCAGACCCAATGGAGGAGATCAAGTATGTATGAAGGTCAATAGAGGTTGATTGATCAATCTTCTAATCAATTAAGTCAATGAAGGATAAACTGGGGGTTGAGATAACCTTTCTAATGTGTAACGTAATTCGAGCTCACGAAAATAAGAAATATGGATTATGTCTGAGTCGTGTGTCTATATGTAATCTTGCATATGAAATTTATGAATGTATGTGAATGTGTAAGTGAGGAGAATACAAATTGTAGGTATGGGGCACAATGAGAAATTTGAGAATATCCACCATCGATCATAGGAGGATTGATAATGATTTGTTGAATAAAGATATATTAGATGCATGGAGTTAATGAACCATAGGCCTAGGCTGATATTTTATCTCAATACTAAATCTTACAACTAAAGTGTCTTTCTTGCAGAGTATTTAGTTTTCTGCAGTTGAAGCATGATTCATGTAGTGTGATTCAAGGTGCATACGAAGGAAATATTTTAGTATATTTATATATTTATTCCATGTACGAGTACACTCCATTTCATGGGACCAAAACCCATAGGCCCCAGGATCAAAATCAATGATAAATTGATCTTTATAGAACTCCATAATTGTTATCCATCCTTGTTATTAGAGTGAGAAGATCTTGCAAGTTGAGTGCTCTGCATCGGGAGAATTATAGGTAAATATTATTTTGGGATCACATGGAAAGGGTTATACAAAAAAATCTACGCCAATTAAACCTCCAAAGAGATCAACCATGAAACATGAAGAAAATGAAGAAATCTATAACCAACTATTCAATTTGGAGTCCAAAGTTAAATAATTGAGTGATATGTTAGTGACACATGTTCAGTTGTTAAACACACAAAAAATAGAATTTACTAAGGAATAAAATATGCAAATAATGGAGGTTAACATCTAAAAAAAAAAATTAATAAAAATATGGCCAAGCTCATAAAAACCCTAGAGAAGAGACTCCTTACAAGTGAGCATGTGAACGAAGGAAATCATGAAATTAAAGAAAGTATTAATGTGGAACAACCTTGCTTTAATACACATATTCTAGGAGAATTTAACCCTAGTCAAGGATGGTTTCATAAGGGTATTCACTTCCCCAAGATTGAATTAAGAAATGTTCATTCTAGATATGTCCTTGCATGAGTGAACCAAATAGATAAATAATTTGAATTGCAAAATAATATGGATAAGGAAATGATTTATTTAGTGAATTTGTTTTTTGAGATAAAACCCTATTAATGGTACCAATGGTACTTAAAGGGAATTGTTCATTTTATCATTGTACTTGGGGTCTATTTACAAGAGTCCTAGAAGAAAAATATGAAAATGTTTGGATAAAATATTACTTTAGAAAATTGACAAGAACAAAGAACTTAACTGATGTTGAAGATTATAATCATAATTTCAAGTATTTTTCACTAGACAACATAAGTGACCAATATTTGTTGGAAGCTTACATGGGAATATTCAGAGAAGAAGACATTCCTAAACAAAATTTTAGAACACATGAAAGGCATTATGAGTTCTTAGTCATGCCTTTTGTATTGACTAATTCTCCTTCTAATTTTGAAACCCTTATGATAAAAAAAGTTAAACCTCATATTAGAAAGTTTGTATTAGTTTTCTTTAATGATATACTTATTTATAAAAAATCATGGAGAACACATTAAACATGTGGATCAAGCCCTACAAATTCTTGACGACAAGCAATTGTATGTAAAAGGGTCAAAATATTCATTTAGGTAACAATAAGTAGAGTATTTGGGTCATATTGTCTCAAGGGAATGGGTCAAGGTGGACACTCAAAAAAATCAAGCTACCATGAAATGGCTCATTTCCAAGAACATCAAGAGTATTAGAGGATTTTTGGGTCTTACAAGTGTTGGAATGAGTAATGCTAGTATTACATGTGTAATGATCTCTAGTGTGATGTCATAAGATGTTATGATGTCTTATCTAGCAAAGGAATACATAATTGTCTATATATTATATAAAAGTATTTATCCTTCATGCATCATGGAGTAATATTCTCCCATTACCATTCATTAAATAAGGAGGTGTAAAATAATTTATCCCACATGTATTTTGGGATGTTATTCTTCCATATCTCTAGTTATATAATAGCGGTGAAAAAAACCATTTTGGGGTTTTACCAAGTATATCTGGTGTATGATTTCTTTTTCTCTTGCCTCTTATTTAGTACTTTGGTGATATGGTGCTTGTGTGGATAGAATGCTATACTAGTAGATTATTGATATTGATTAACTTTGTAAATATATTGTTGTATGTTTTTTGCATATTCTCAATATTCTAACATGGTATCAAAGTTGGTTACTATGCTCTACTTTCTTCAGTATTTTTTTGAAAAGATATTACAAACCCAAGGTCTTTAAACAAATTTTGGGGCCCTCCATATTTAGTAAATTTTTTGTTCTATCTATTTAACCCTTGTGGTCCTTCTTTAGATTTGGGTATTTTTCTATATGTTTAAGAAAAAAAATAAAACCCTAACCATTACCATTTATTTTTTGGATTTTTTTAGAAAAATTTCAATATTTTCTTGTATTTTCTGTATATATAAGTTTAAATGTATTTTATAGTAATCTATCATCGAGGATATCTCTATCTAGTATAATATATGATTTTTTATTGTTTATGGTTCATGGTTTTGCATGTTTTAATTTAGATGGATTCATTTTTTTAGGACTTAACAAATAACTATGTGGATAGATAATCCAAAAGGCACATACATATGCATCCTTCCTTCACAGAAGGTGTGTACCCTCGCGACCGTCTTTCACTGAAGGCGAGTACACCAATTTTCAATTGAAATATTTTCTATCAAGCAATTTATTTTCATTGCTTTGCACAAGGGGGCTGCAAATATGTTGGTTAGGTACTGTTGGGTTTGATCATTGGTGAGAATTTTTTAATTTTATCCACTTTTCCTCCAGAACTTAGTTTTTTTCGTGTCGCATTATCATTTAGTTTCTTGATTAATCATTATGAGTTCTGAAGTAGCTTCTATTCCTAAATTGGTTGGTACTAAATATCTTCTTGCAAGATAAAGATGATCAAAATTCTCAAGAATGTGAATCTATGGTGCTTAGTTAAAGGTGAAAATTTTAAACCTACTAATGATAAAGGCTTGGCTATATGGAAAGATCTATGTGATCAAGAAAAAGGAATTATTAAACAAATTGTTTCAGATAGTTTAGAAGTGCGTATTGAGGTTGACTATATCCCAATCTAGCTACGAAAAACCTTAGATTTTTTAGTTGTCGATAAAAGTGATGATGTTTATGATTACTATATAAAAAATAAAATCCATGAGTTATACCCTAATGATATTGATAGAATAGATTAATTTCTAGATGAATTAAACCTATAATGAAAAATTAAATAATTGTGGTAACGATTACAAGAAAAATGATAATGCCCTTATTATTCGTGTATAGAAAAAGTTACCTTCGATTTTTATATGTTCATCCAAACTACGAATAGAGTAATTGAAATGTATAAAGGTATTATGAAGCCTACCTTTGAATATTTTTGTAAAGGTTTGATATGTGAAAATGATAGCTTAATTGCTTCTTCTCAATTAAAGTAAATCTCTAATGGAACGTAGTAAAAAGAATCATAATAGAGCTTTTAATAAGAACCATAAATCACATACTAAAGGATCAACCACTCACTCTTATAAGGATGATGATGCTTCTAACATGGTATGTAATAAAAGGAAAGTGTATAATTCTTAAAACTATTGTGGAAAAACCAATCACCCTAAAAATATTTTCTTTAAACGGAGACGTGAACTTGGTAAAGACAAAAATAAACCATCCAAAGAATATATGGTAGCCTTGTGCTCCTATTATATTCACCCTAGTAAATATTATTATAATGTGGAATGGATAATGGATTTTGGTGCATATAATCGTATGACCAGTAGAATTTTTTTTTTTACATATTAGGACACTAAAAGGAATACAACTCAGAAAGCTTCTATTAGTGATCGTAAATTATATCTTTCAGTAGTAGGATCTGGTAATGTTAATGTTCATAATGGTACTTTGGAAGATGTGTTTCGTATTCATGGGATTCCCATCAAATTGCTTTCTATTTATCGCGAATGTCAGAAAGGTTATAATTCGAAGCCTGTCTAGATAAATATGTGTTAAAATATATGAAACATAACTTCATAATTTTTTCATTGGGTCTTGTTGATAATGATGTTGGTTTATATAAGTTAATTGTTTTTAATTCATGTAAAAATCAACCAAAATTCATTTAAGTTTATTTGTTTTGTACATGTTGATGACCAAAGTAAATTATGGCATGAAAGATTAGGTCACTTGAATTATGGAAAATACAAATGATGTCTAAAATGGTACTTGGATTACCTTTAATTTCATCCACTAAAAGTGTTTGTGAAGGTTGTGTTATTGGTAATCATCATAACGAAATGTTTGATAAAGGTAAAGCTTGGCATGCTAAAGAACCATTGCAACTAATTCATAGTGATATTTTTGTCTTATTGAAACTCTTTCTTTGTCCAACACGGTCTATTTTCTTACTTGTATTGATAATTATAGTAGAAAAATGTGGGTTTATTTTTCAAGCATAAAATTGAAACCTTTAGTATATTTCAAGATTTTAAATCCATGGTTGAAAATCAGTCTGGTTAAAGTATTAAGACTTTGAGAACTAATAATTGGGGGGAATTCAGTAAAAAATAATTTAATGCATAAGCATGGAATTCAATATCAAAATATTGTTCTTTATACACCTCAACAAAATGGGGTAGATGAAAGAAAGAATACGACTTTGGTTGAAATGGATAGATGTAATCTTTATTCCAAAGGATTACATAAACGTTTTTGGGTTGAATCTATTTTTTATTCTAACTATATCTTGAATACAATCCCTACTAAAGTATTTTTTAAAGTTACTCCCTAAGAGACATGGAATGGAAGGAAACCCAATATTAGTAACTTTAATATATTTGGAAGTGAATGTTGGGCACATATCCTGAATGAAAAATAGAAAAAGTTGGATCCCAAGTCTCACAAATGTATTTTCATTGGTTATTGTGAGGATTACAAAGGATATATGTTGTTTTATCCATCTATCCAAGGTGTTATCATATGGAAAGATGGTCAATTCAATGAATTATCTCCTCCTCCTGATTCTAGAAAACCTCATGTCATCCTGAATTTTCCTTCATCTTTTGTTTCCCATATATATGTTACCCCTTCCTCTACTTATGTGCCTAATATTTATACTAGTTCACCTTATTCTTCAAGTACTCCACCTGGAAGATCTAAATATGCTAGAGTGGTTCCTACCATTACTCCTGTTCATGTTTCAGCCTAGAAAACTCTTCAATCCATAGGTTCTGATATTGTTATTCCTAATATTACTAATCGAATTAGATTAGACTTTTCTCTTATGACCATGTTTTTCCCCTAGATGATCCCTCCAGGTATACTCAAGCTAAAGGTAAACCTAAATGGGAGAAATTTGTGACTACTAAGTATAACTCTTTACTAAAGAACAATACTTGGTCTCTTAAATCCTGGTTAGAAGTTAAAAGGTTTTTCTCAACAAGAAGGTATAGACTATACTGAAACTTTTGCTCCTATTACTAAAATGAACACAACAAAAACAATAATTTCTCTCGTTGCATCTTATCAATGGGAAATACAAAAATGGATGTCAAGAATGATTTTTTGAATGGTGATCTTTGTCAAGAAAATTATATACAACAACCACCTTGTTTTATTATTGTTGAAACTTCAAGTTTAGTATGGAAATTAAACATGTCTTTATATGGTCTTAAACAGATACCTAGAGCTTGATATGACAAAATTGATAGACATTTCTTAAATAATGGTTTTAAGTGAAGAATATCTTATCCAAATTTCTATCTTAAGAATTTTTTATGATGGTTTCCTCATTGTGGTACATTATGTTGGTAATCTTATCCTTACTGGTACTCATCTTATATTTTCACAAGAATTGAAGAATAATATTAACATTGAATTTGAAATGACTGATTTAGGCCTACTACATTATATTTTGGGTTTACAAATTTAGAATATGGATGATGGTTTATTCCTCTCTCAACCTAAATATTGTGTTGTATATTTACTTGTTGATCAGTTTCATATGAGTGATTGTAAGCCTTCTCCTACACCATTTTAGGCCAGTGTAAATTTAACCGTTGAGTGTGATGATCCTCTTGTTGATGCCACATTGTATCGTCAACTTGTGGGTAGTTTGATATATTTAACAAATAGTAGGCCTAAACCCTCTTTTGCAGCCATCATGGTTTTAATTTTTATACAAAAAACTCATAAAATTCATTGGAAAACAACAAAGATAATTCTGATATATTTACAGGGATAATGCATTATGGTATTTTCTATTCTAGCACGGATCTAGTTTCACTTATTGGTTATACAGATTTTAATTGGGTACGTGAAACTTCAGATACAAGGTCTATTGAAGGGTACCTCTTTCAACTCATTTCAAGTCCAAATTCATGGTCTCTTAAGAATTTGAGAACTTTTATCTTTCTTCTTATGAATTCAAGTACAGGGTAGCTAAGGAAGTGGATAAAGAAGCAGTGTGGATCTGATATGTTCTTACAGAGCTTGGATTATTTCAGAAGTATCCTACCAAATTAATATGTGACAATCAGAGTGAAATTCATCTTACTTGCAATTTAATGTATCACTCCAAAACTAAACACAATGACCTCAATAATCATTACTGTAACACCTCGGTTTTGACCCCGTTTGTGTTAAATATACATGATACATATGTTGTAATAATCATGGTGAGGAGCTAAGGGAAAAATCCCCACCATCGATTTGGTTATGTTATGATTCGGATAGGAATGGTCACCGATGGTGTATCGGGACATACAACATATATTAAATTGTGACATCATGTAAATGTGCATTTTAATTAAATAACCCAACCAGCTGTGTTCACTGCAACTAAATTGAGAAGGGGCATGATTCCTAAGGATAAGGAGGGGAAATGATGAACCTTAAGCCATGGGGGAAAAGCCATGTGTCACCACCCTGTTTGTTTTCCTCATTTTCCCTTGTTTCATCCAACCACCACCTTCATTTGTTCTGTTGATTAGTTGGGGCATCTATTTGCTGGCAAAAAGACCACTACTACGCCCACGCCTACTCTCTCTCTCTCTACGACGGGCCTTTTGTGTGCAGATGGTCTGTCCACTATGAGGATGGAGAGTCTATCCAATTTCCTCACGCGAGCTGAGTTAAAAGGATGGCAATTCCTTCTGTGGGGGTTCAGACTTTCCCTCTAACACACCATTTTTCTAGTCAGAGACGTTCTTTCCTCCTGATCATGCATAGAACCTGCGTTTATTCCACCATTGTCAATTGTGAAGGGTTCTCCCTTTTCGTTGGGATTGCTAGCTTGCAGTGGGTTCTCCTTTGCCTCACGGATTTTTTGGCTTGCGGATTGATTCTTTCCTCTGTTCATGCAGTGTTTTGTGTCTTTATCCACCATCATCAGACCTGTGTAATGATTCTGCTACTCTATTGTTGAGTCGTGACCGTAATTCCATTCACAGTTTTGGCTGACTGCGTCTTTTTCCAGCACGCATAGTTTGGGAGCTTGTTCTTTCCCCATTTTCTGCCTGTACAATTTCTCGAGCGATTGCATTGAGGATCGGGTGCTATGGGTTCATGATTGTTGTGGGCTGCTATTTTCCCATGATTTCTTGGCTATGTTTTCCCTTTTTATGGTGGTATCAGTTGAAGATTGTTGTGAGTTCCTACGATTGATGAACTATGTTTTTCCACTGTAAAAGCTTGAATAGCTGTTTGGCTGCTTGCATACAGTGGTTTTGTCCTCATACTGCATTGGAGTGGTGAATGAGGGCTTGAGGTGCTTGATAAACTTGGTGGGTTGAGAACCACATAGATAGAGCTACTGAGTTGGCTTTCTTCTCCACAACCCCTAAATAGCACTGGAAGGGAGATCAAGGTATGAGGGACTGCATTGCAGAGAAGGGACTGATTTCCTTGTGTTGGGTGTGTGTGGGTGTTCTAGAAGCTAGGATGGCTCTGGTGTTGGTGTATGTAGCTCTTCAATGATCTCACCAGCTTAGCATTTAGCCTTTCCCAGCTCCTGGATGGCCTGATAAACCCAACTTGGTTGGCTTGGCTGATCTAATGTTCGCCTGATAAACCCAATTGTGTTGGCTTGGTTGATATAATGTTCGCATGATAAACCCAATTGTGTTGGCTTGGCTGAACTGTGTACCCTTGTGGTGTTGTTATCCTTGGCTATGTGTAATCCTGTTAGTTCCTTATTCCTTGGGGAATCATGCCCAGTTCGAGGGTGGCAGCGTTGTTGAGAGATTAAGGAGCATGCGGGCCTATGCTTGGGTGGAACGTTGCAGAGACATAGCTGGTTGCGGAATAAGTTCTTAATAAGATAAGTATTCTTACCTAACTTGTGCCTGAAATCATATTTACCATTGATGAATGATGATATACATGTTAAATGTTGGTCTGTATATGCATGACTGTTGATTGATATGTTTTGCTTCTGTTATGTATACAAATGATTATGCTTCATAATATGTTTTATGTTTTAAGTATCATGCTTCGGCATTATATGTATGTATGTTCATGCTCATGGGGCTAGATGCCTGGATGATTTGATGTATTGTAGCATCCTCTTCACCGATCGGAGGGTCAGGGACGTTACAGTGTGGTATCAAATCCCTGATTGCAGCATGGGCGTGAATGGGACATGAAAGATCAGATAGCAGAGGCAGGTTGCCTTCTGCCCAGCAGTGATCAAAAAGTTGTGGCAGGAAAATTCAGAAATTTTTTTCTAAGTAACAAAATCATCAGCCATCGGAAGACGTTAGTGGTTTGTGCACCCACCGTTACGGAAGCCTAGAGCACTAGTCTTCCGACGAGGAAAATTTTCGACTGTCGATGCCGATGTGCTTCAGTTCACCGATCGAAAGAGAACAGCCATTGTCATCGATGATGAATAGAAGATGGAAGAGCCGATGCGGTGGAAGACAAGGCAAGAAGAAAATTCAAAATTTTCTCTAAGGCATGAGATCATCGGCCATTGAGAAATGTTAGTGGATTGGATCACCTATTGAAAAAATTTTAGTGAAGGTGAACCACAACTGTGGCTGCTTAGTTAACTATCCATCCGATGCCGCAATGAATAACTACTCCGACCGCTGACAAGTGCCCCGTGAAGACCATAGTGACTCTGCTTCCCTCCATTGCGACCACATAAAGGACTAATCACCCGACGACAAGTGCATCCCAGTGCTGATGCCGCAAGAGAATAGCTGCTCTGACCACCGACAAAGTCATGAGCTATGGAAGACATAGAAAGACCGTGGGCCACCATTGTGGAAGCCGAAAAGACTAACCATCCGATGCATAAAGCCTCGACCACCGACGTAGCATGGACCCGATACGGCGAACGAAGTTAAACAAATGGTTCGTCGATAAGACTCGGGATAGTAGGCCACTACGAACCCAATACGGCGGAAGAAATAAATGAACAACCCGCCGATACAACAGAGAGTTGGCAGGGAAGAGACCCGATTAGAAGAAATTTTTGAAAAGTATAAGGTCATCGAAAAAATTTTAAGGGTCAAGCCGTTGATCAGACGGAATCAAAGGATCGTGAACCCATCGTTGCGGTAGTCCAAAGCACTATCCACTTGATGAATAGTAGGCTTGAGAGCCGAAGGATGTCCGCAAAAACCATAGGAGGAACACTTTTCGTCATTGCAGATGCTCAAGGGATTGTGCACCCGATCAACAGTTGATTTCCTCGCCGATGCAAATCGTAAGTTTAGTTGGTTTGCAGCCGAAACACCAGAAGAAATAAGCAAACAGACCGCTGATGAACTAGGTGCTTTGACCACTGAAGAATCGGAAAGATAGCTGGGAAGAGGTCTGATTGGGCCCAAGGAGATTTGGGGTTTTTGAGAGAATTTCTCAGTGATTTTTCAAGCAGTTTTCAACTATCTTTCAGCAGATTTTGGCAGATTATCAACGGTCATAGGGCTGAAAAGAAAGAGAGGAACTTTTTTTTGTTTTGAACAAGATTGTGTTTTATGAATTTCCAGAAGAGGAAGGTAAGTAGTTTTGATTTATATTGATGATATGCATCTAACAGTTTGCTACTAACACATTTGCAGAATTATAGACCACTTCCAAGAGCAGTATTCCAAGAAGAACAGTGTGGAAAGCAAGAGGTGGTTTAGTCATGAGAACCCATGATGGGTATGATGCTCGGGATTCTTACGAGCGTGCAGGAGATGTCATGGGAGAAAATGTCCATAATGGAAATGATGACATAGAGTCTAATGGAAGGAGATTCCAAGAGACACCGTTCGAGGTTGCAGCCACCATGAGAAGCTTGATTAAAGCCTAGGAAGAGCAGCATCAGTTGAATGCTGCCATGTTGTAGAGTTTGATAGACTTGCAGAAAAAGATAGATTTTGGACAAGGTACATCAAGACCAAAAGGCAGTAAGAGCAGCACTAGGAGAAGGAGAAGGACTTCTAGTGGATCATTTGATTCTGAAGAATCCAGTGGAGATACAAGTTCATCTCCTCATAAAAGGAGAAGAATAAGACACCATAGGGATCGCTCTTGAGATGAATTTAGGAAAGATAAACCTCCTACATTTGATGGTGAGATAAATATGGGACAAGAAGCTGAAGCTTGGCTTCTTGGGATAAAGAAGTACTTTCAAGTACAGGATTATTCAGGAAACATGAAGGCAAGAGTTTCCATATTCAATCTGAATGGACGAGCATCCATTTGGTGGGAGCACTTCAATCAAGTAAAGAAGATCAGTGAAAGGAAACTGAAGTGGAAACAGTTCAAGAAGTATTTTAGGCAGAAATACCTCTTTGATAGGTATTATGATGATAAGATTAAGGAGTTCCATGAGTTGAGATTGGGACAACGGACCATGGATGAATATGCAAATAAGTTCTTGGAAATGTTGAGGTATGTCCGGTACATTAGAGATGAAAAAGTGAAGGTCCAGCGGTTTCTAAGTGGATTTCCTCAAGCCTACAAATATAGAATTGATTTCTATGAACCGAGAACTCTCGAAGAAGCAATAAGAAAGGATAAATATTTCTATGAGCAAAGCAAAGGTAAAACTGATTACCATAAGGCAATGAAGGACAAGAAGAACAAGAAATTTGACAAAAGAAGGAAAGGTTTCAAGCCTTCTAGATTCAGGAATCAGCAGAAGCAGCCATCCTAAGCTGAGAGTAATCCAGTTGGAGTGACAGGTGGGAAGCCTAAAGAGCCACATCAGAATAAAGGTCCACTTAAATGTTGGAAATGTGAAGGACCCCACTTGTGCAGATATTTTCCACTTGAGAATGAAATTGCAAGGCCAGCTTATAACATTCAGGAAGAAGTAACAGTGGGTCAAGTAGCAAGAGCAGTCCCTAGAATTTATGCAACACTGGAGCACCACCAGGCAGATCATCAATCAACTGTGGTTGAAGTTGAAGGTAAGATTGTTGAACAACCTATTTCTATTTTGATTGACCCTAGTTCTACTCACATTTATATCACTCCTAGGGTAGTGGAGATTTGTGCTTTTAAGAAGGTAAAGCATAGGAAAACTTGGTTAGTTCAGCTAGCCACTGGGACTAAGAGAAAGGTCAGTGAATTGGTAGAGAAATGTCCATTGGTTATGAATGGATTGATCACTTGTGTAGATCTGAATGTTCTACCACTTGGTTCCTATGATATTCTCATTAGAATGGATTGGTTAGAAGCTCATAGAGTGAAGCTTGACTGCTATAACAAGACTTTTGAATGCACGGATGAGGAAGGAAACCCAGTAATTACGAAAGGTATTCCGAAGGTAATTTCAGTAAGATAGGTTTCAACAATGCAATTGAAGAAGATCTGTAGGAAGGGTTTCCAGTTGTATGCAACTCATATTCTAGAACCCACAGGACATGAAACTCCTAGGTTGGAGGACTATCAGGTGTTACAGGAATTTAAGGATGTGTTTCCTCCAAAGAGGGACATTGATTTCACCATTAAACTTGTGCCAGGATCAGCACTAGTGTCCAAGACACCCTATAGGATGAGTACACTGGAGATGCTAGAGTTGAAGATGCAACTGCAAGATTTGTTGGAAAAGAAGTATATCTGACCGAGTGTGTCTCCTTGGGGAGCATCGATTCTGTTTGTGAAGAAGAAAGATGGTACACTCAGGTTATGTATTGATTACAGACAGTTGAACAAAGTTAATGTGAAGAATAAATATCCTTTGCCTAGGATTGATGACCTCTTTGATCAAATGAGAGGAGCAAAGGTATTTTCCAAGATTGGCTTGAGGTCTGGTTACCATCAGGTGAGAATCAAGGACGAAGACATTCATAAGACAGCCTTCAGGACAAGGTATGGACATTATGAGTTTGTAGTGGTACCATTTGGTCTCACAAATGCACCAGCTACATTTGTGTGCCTTATGAACAGTGTCTTCAGCAAGTATTTGGACAAGTTTGTTCTTGTTTTCCTTGATGACATTCTTGTTTATTCTAAGAATGAGGAAGAGCGTGAAGAGCATTTGAGACTAACATTGCAAGTTCTAAGGGAACATCAACTGTATGCAAAACTGAGCAAGTGTGACTTCTAAAGAGATAGAATTCAGTATTTGGGTCACATTATCTTAGAAGAGGGTATATCAGTAGGCCTTGAGAAGATCGAATCCATTATGAATTGGCCTACTCCAAGTAATGTGACAGATGTAAGATCTTTTATGGGACTTGCAGGATACTACAAGAGATTCATTGAATGATTTTCCAAGGTTGCACATGCCATCACTTCTTTGTAAAAGAAGGGGATGAAGTTCGAATGGAATTTGAAATGTGAAGAAAGCTTCCAGCAGTTGAAGAATATTCTCACCAGTGCACCAGTATTGAAGGTTGTAGATCCAGAGAAATATTTTGTGGTATGTACTGATGCATGTGGACAAGGGCTTGGAGGATTCCTTATGCAGGACAACCACGTGATATGTTATGATTCAAGAAAGCTGAAGGAGCGTGAGAAGAACTATGCCACTCATGATCTTGAGCTTGCAACCATAGTACATGCTCTCAAGATGTGGAGACATTACTTGATGGGTAGAATATTTGAGCTTAGGACATACCATTGTGGCCTAAAGTATTTGTTTGATCAACCTACTCTGAATGCTAGGCAAGCGAGATGGCTAGAATTTCTATGTGAGTTTGATTTTGAAATCAAGCACATAAAAGGAAAAGAGAACAAGGTAGTTGATGCACTCAGCAGGAAGGTACAGGAAATGCATGTGGCATCTCTTAGTATTTTCCAATCATATTTGAGGCAGCAGATTGTTAATCATGTTGCTGGAGATGAATTGTATGAGCAGGTAAAAGAAAAATTGCAACAGCAAAACCTTGAGATTCAAGAAGAGGTATGAGGGATATAAATTGGAAGAAGATGGACTTCTTACTTATAAAGGCAGAATTTATATTCTGAATGTAGCTGATTTGAGGAGAGTTGGTATGGATGAAATCCATGAAGCTCCGTATTCTGGTCACCCAGGGGACCAGAAGACAATTGCTACAGCTAGAAAGCAGTACTTTTGGCAAGGGATGAAAAAGGACATGGCTGAATACATTTCAAGGTGCATGAAATGTCAACAGGTAAAGGTTGAGCATCAACATCCAGCAGGTTTGTTGCAACCTTTGCCAGTTTCTGAATGGAAATGGTAATTTATTTCCATGGATTTTATTACAGGATTGCCGAATACTTGGAGACAACATGATTCCATCATGGTTTTGGTAGACAAGTTGACAAAAGCAGCACATTTTATACCAGTGAAATCTACACATAAGACTGATGACATTGCAAATATTTTCATGAAGGATATTTTTAAATTGCATGGATTGCCGAAGGCAATAGTTTCTGACATAGATGTCAAGTTCACTTCCAATTTCTAGAAGGGGTTGTTTGCAAATTTGGGTACAAAGCTAAACTTCAGCATTGCATACCATCCTCAGATAGATGGGCAGACAAAAAGAGTTAATCAGGTGCTTGAATATATGATTCACATGTATGTGATGGACAAACCAACCAAGTGGGAAGATTACTTACACTTGGTAGAGTTTGCTTACAACAATGGACCGCATGCATCCTTAGGGATGAGTCCATATGAAGCTTTGTATGGAAGAAGGTGTAGGACACTAGTGACTTGGGATAACCCAGTGAACAGAGTTGTGCTTGGACCAGAACTACTCAAGGAAATGGAGCAAGAGATTGTAAAGATCAGACAGAATCTGAAAGTAGCACATGACAGACAGAAAAGCTATGCAGATAATCATAGGATGAACAAAGAGTTCAGTGTTGGGGATCATGTTTACCTCAGAGTGAAAGCAAAGAAAAGTTCCTTGAAGCTTGGAAGTTGTGCCAAGTTGTCACCTAGATATTGTGGGTCGTTTGAAGTGCTTGAAAGAATAGGGCCTGTTGCATATAGACTTGCATTGCCTGCTAGTACTAGAGCTCATAATTTTTTTCATGTTTCTTTTCTTAAGAAATATGTACATGATCCTAACCATGTGATAAATTGGAATGTGATTCAGGTGGAACCTGAGGGAGAGTTCCAAATCGAGCCAATGCGCATCTTCAACAGGAAGGTCACAATGCTCCGAAACTAAGCCATAGGGTAGGTAAAGGTGCAATGGGAGCACTACAGACCTGAAGAGGCTACATGGGAGCTGGAGAATTCCATGCAATTGGCACATCCATTTTTGTTCAATCCTGTGGAACACTGAGGCAGTACCAGTGTAGCATTTTTGTTCAAATTTTGTAAAGCACTAGGGATAGTGCTATTGAAGGGGGAGGGGAATGTAACACCCCGGTTTTGACCCCATTTGTGTTAAATATACATGATACATATGTTGTAATAATCATGGTGAGGAGCTAAGGGAAAAAGCCCCACCATCGATTTGGTTATTTTATGATTCGGATTGGAAAGGTCACTCATGGTGTATCGGGACATACGTCAAATATTAAATTATGACATCATGTAAATGTGCATTTTAATTAAATAACCCAACCAGATATGTTCACTGTAACTAAATTGAGAAGGAGCGTGATTCCTAAAGATAAGGAGGGGAAATGATGAACCTTGAGCCATGGGGGCAAAGCCATGTGTCACCACCCTGTTTGTTTTGCTCATTTTCCCTTGTTTCATCCAACCATCACCTTCATTTGTTCTATTGATTAGTTGGGGCATATATTTGCTGGCAAAAAGACCACTACTACACCCATGCCTACTCTCTCTCTCTCTCTACAATGGGCCTTTTGCATGCGGATGGTCTATCCACTATGAGGATGGAGAGTCTATTCAGTTTCCTCACGTGGGCTGAGTTAAAAGGATGGAAATTCCTTGTGTGGGGGTTCGGCCTTTCCCTCTCATACATCATTTTGCTAGTCAAAGACGTTCTTTCCTCATAATCAGGCATAGAACCTGCATTTATTCCACCATTGTCGATTGTGAAGGGTTCTCCCTTTTCGCTGGGATTGCTAGCTTGCGGTGGGTTCTCCTTTGCCTCATGGATTTGTTGGCTTGTGGATCGATTATTTCCTTTGTTCACACAGATTTTTGTGTCTTTCTCCACCATCATCAGACCTGTGTAACAATTCTGCTACTCTATTGTTGAGTCGTGACCGTAATTCCATTCATAGTTTTGGCTGACTGCATATTTTTCCATCACTCATAGTTTGGGAGTTTGTTCTTTCCCCATTTTCTGCCTGTGCAATTTCTCCAATGATTGCATTGAGGATCGGGTGCTGTGGGTTCATGATTGTTGTGGGCTGTTGTTTTCCCACGATTTCTTGGTTGTGTTTTCCCTTTTTATGGTGGTATCAGTTGAATATTGTTGTGAGTTCCTACGATTGATGAACTGTGTTTTTACCCAATAAAAGCTTGAATAGGTGTTTGGCTGCTTGCATGCAGTGGTTTTTTCCTCGAACTGCATTGGAGTGGTGAATGAGGGCCTGAGGTGCTTGATAAACCTGGTGGGTTGAGAACCACACAGATAGAGCTACTGAGCTGGCTTTCTTCTCCCCAACCCCTGAATAGCACTGGAAGGGAGATCAGGGTCTGAGGGACTGCATTGTAGAGAAGGGACTTATTTCCTTATGTTGAGTGTGTGTGGGTGTTCTAGAAGCTAGGCTGGCTCTGGTGTTGGTGTCTGTAGCTCTTCAATGATCTCACCAGCCTAGCATTTAGCCTTTCCCAGCTCTTGGATGGCCTGATAAGCCCAACTTGGTTGGCTTGGCTGATCTTATGTTCGCCTAATAAACCCAACTGTGTTGGCTTGGCTGAACTGTGTACCCTTGTGGTGTTGTTATCCTTGGCTATGTGTAAGCCTGTTAGTTCCTTATTCCTTGGGGAATCATGCCCGATTCATGGGTGGTAGCGTTGCTGAGAGATTAAGGAGCATGCGGGCCTATGGTTGGGTGGAACGTTGTGGTGACGTAGCTGGTTGCGAAACAAGTTCTTAATAAGATAAGTATTCTTACCTAACTTGTTCCTGAAATCATATTTACCGTTGATGAATGATGATATACATGTTAAATGATGAATGATTGATATGTTTTGCTTCCGTTGTGTATACGAATGATTATGCTTCGTAATATGTTTTATGTTTTAAGTATCATGCTTCAGCATTATATGTATGTATGTTCATGTTCATGGGGCTAGATTCCCAGATGATTTGATGTATCGTAGTGTCCTCTTCGCCGGTAGGAGGGTTGGGGACGTTACAATTACATTCAATATCTTGTGGTTGATGGTGTTATTTGTTTGGAGTATTTTCCCATGAAACAAAAAGAAAATGATATCTTCACCAAACCCATGATAGAATAAACGTTTTTGTATGTTTTAAGTTTTATGGGAATGCGGGAAGTTGTCATCAAAGGGAAAAGAAAAAACAAAACAAAAATCTCAATCAATAACTTATCAAATTTAGGGTTAGTCATTGGCTAGCGTACCAGAATATAGAATTTATCAAATTTGGGGTTAGTCCTTGGTTAGCATACCCAAAAAAATATATGTTTTCTCATTATTTATAATTTATTGATTTTACACAAAGTGCATGGAAAAGAGAATATGCAGTAAAGAACAACCCCAAAGGTTAAAATGTAACATACTGCGTAATTACACTCTGTAACACTTAACTATTTCCATGCAATGTGGGGTACAGACACATTCTTAAGATCTGGACATGAAAACCAAATACCATTGGCATACTAAATGAATGATTTCACAATTGAGATTAAAATTAAAACATATCAAAAAACAAGTAAACATAGTTGCAGTTCCAAGCAACACCAATCTACAAATTTCAAATTTACTTCAAGAAGAATGCAAGGCACAAAACTAACCCAACTGGGCAACAACTTGAACTTTCAATCTATCTTATACACACATGATTCATTAGTTAGAGAGTGTCAATTTCTGGAAACCATCCAAGTTTTTTTGAGGCTCTATTGATTGAACAAACAAGAATTTTCCCTTTTCATCTAAAGATGATCAATTTACATATGAACAGTCATCCTAGGCATAAAATCAACTTACAAGAAGGAAAATGACTTACTGTAGAAAATATGTATTCACCAAGAAATGAATTATGTGGAATAAACCACAATCAAAATGTTCATAATGTTGACAACATTAACTCAAAACATTGATTTCATATACATATTTTTCCTAAGGAAGAAGGAACAACAATTCAACATTACTTCAGAACAATTTACTGGGTAAATGAATGTTCCAATCAAGATATTTGTTAACACTTCAACAGTTTTGGAAAACAAATATGTTAAGATGGATTGATGAATTTTGTGGAGAAATCCATTCATAAGGCATGATCATAATAGATTATTATTCATCTAGGGTGAACTATTATTAGCATAAAAGAATCACCCAATATGATCATCTTCATATGCTTCCAACCCAATTATTTGATACAATTACACAGAATTAAAGCATAATTATTCAAAGTACCACTTCACATTTGATATAATAGCATTTGAAATACTTCCAAAACAATTCATTCATTACAATTCATCCATGCAAAATAATAGCAAAATTGAGACAGAACATCAATACTTATATGTGTATCCCTAATCTTATTTATAGGCACACAAGTTTATGATATTAACATGTATATTTACATACATATTTTACTATGCACATTACTTAACTAATGACCTGAAAATCTAATTTAGAGGCATAAATAATAACATGCATTGCTAACTATGTGTTCCTCATAATTCCATTCACTGATCATGTATTCCACTAATTATCTGTACAATTGAAATTTAATTCATTCTGCCATAGAATATAAACAATTCTTTAAATTCTAATCTAGAATGTATCGGTACGGTTTCACCCCAACACAACCTAAACTTAACCATTCACTTACACAATTTCATTCTAATGCAAGCAATAATGAGAATTCAAATCGTTTAGCGAACATTCCATACTTACATATTCATGGAAATTCATGAGCATCAATTCCTTATATGTTTAATATTGACTTGGGAAAATGACTATGTGTGAGGCATGCTCCACCCAACCATAGGTATCATTTTTCATTAATCTCTTAATAGGATGCCACCCTCAAGATGGGACCATGAATTCACCAGGAGATCCCTCAAGGTTTTCAAATGATTAAAACAAACAAACAAGGGAGTTTTTAACATACTTCTTTCTTAATCTTAGCACTTTTCCAAATCCACACAAATAGTGTGGTTAATTTTCTCAATAACGCAAGACTCTAGCACCACTATTTACACACCAAATGGTGCATTTCCCTTCCTTTACTTCACTCCCATACGCATAGTAGTGTACTGACACCAATTAAGTGCCAATAAGTTCAAACACAGTATTCCATATACATGGATAAATTGTTAAGTATAAATTTAAACAAATAATACTCAACAAATTATTGAGATTCAATGACCAGATTCAAGATGTCCAAATTTCATGCACAAGCATGGGTGGAACCATCCATGGCATCATGATCTCTTGTTATGTAACCAAGTCCTAGAAATAGCATAAAAATAACATAAGAAGAGAAAAAGAAAGTAATACATGCCTTAATAATGAAGAACATAGATGAATATAAATACTCTTCAAGGAAGGAACCTCCTTACACAATGTACTAAGTACATAAGACAAGAAAAGATACAATGATGACTCAAACAAAGATATATCCTTCCTATATATATGGGACAAAGGTGTACAATAACAACTAATAGACCCACTAATACACCCAGGCCAACATCCATAATATGTAATACACCAAAATATAGGGGGTAATGTGCCACACTATAGGGGGGAATGTGCCCAAAATTTAGGGATTAACATGCCCCTCCCCTTCATACAAGCATTGTCCTCAACACTTGGGTAGTTGTGGATGCATTCGTATGAATGAATCTCCTTCCCATGTTGAATCTTTAGCTGGTATGTCCTTCCACTTGATGAGGTACTCAATAATATCTTGATTTCATAGTTGTTTGGTCTTTTTTTCAATGATTCATTCAAGTTCCCGAATGGTTGTTCCTTCTTCAAAACTACTTTGATTGTGATGTTAATCTTCATGTTTTTTCATCCTATTTTTGGACATCTTTAGTATTTGGAGAATTTCTTGTCGATGCTCTATGCAATATGTCACTGCTTGAACTATATATTTGTATTCTTCAAAACCCTACTAGATCTTTCACTACTTGAACTATAGATTTTTCTTCTTCAAAACCCTACTAGAATATTGTTTTATGGCCGACTTGGACTGATATAAATTTAAAATTTTAGTTCCTCTACGTCTAAAACTTTGGCTTGTGGTAGCCTGATGTGTCCTCTTTCTGACGTCATAGGTATGACCTATTTTAGATGCTCTAGTAAGAAGTTAATGAAAATCTCCCAACACTACTTATTTTTGGTCTATTCAGAAGAAAGAGCTTGTATGGTATTCCAAGTGTCCAAGATTTTTAATATGAGACCAAAAAATATCCCATAGATACCTTGTTTCATTCTCCTTCGGATTCAATAGGTCTCAATCAATTTGTATTTTGCATGCCCTATATATGATTGTATTCCCCTAAACACGTTTTTCAAACCCTCATTGGAGGACTATTTTAGGGTCGACTTGGAACTATTGTAGGTCTCACCTATTTCGATTCTCTTATGAAAATTTATTGCAAACATCCCAACAATTATTATTTTATGTCCTTTCGCAAGAGAGAAGTAGTATGGTATGCCATATGTGCCCAATATTTTGTATTTGAGTCTGAAAAACCTACCACTATCCCAAAAATTCTTATATTTTGTCCTTTCAGAATAGCGAACTAGCACAGTATGTAACATATCCAATATATTTTATGTTATTTTGAAAACTCTACCACAATTACTTTGGTCTGTCTTATTTTTTATGCAACAAGTATCACTCAATTTGGATCTCAGATGCTCTAGATACCAACCTAAATCAAAATCCTAGGCTCTATCAAGCACCGAGAGGGATCAAATATCCTGAGGCGCAAACTTCTCCTCGAATAGCTCCTTGTGTGCAACACCTAAGAAGAGGTTTGCACCTCGGGCAATTTGATCCCTCTCAACTCTTGATAGAGCCTAGGATTTGGATCTAGGATGGTTCCAGTCATGGACGGTGACACAAAATTGGAGTTTGATCAGCAATGAAATGAACAAGTTAAGTTGAAAACATAGAAACAGTTATGAGGATTATCATAATGTACGTAACAAGTATTAGTGATTGAGTAAATTGTTAAACTGGAAAATAGACACAATAATTTTGTAAGGATCAAATAAATGAAAATATGGTTGACACCATGATCATTCTCATTCTATCTTCTTCATCTTTTCTTATCTTCACACTTGGTAATTTTGACATTTTCTCGTATCAGTCATATGAGAATGGGGGGAGATGCTAATTGATCAATTCGTTCACGAAATTTTTGATGTCTAGTATACATTTCTTTATACGGTACTGATATATTATCATCAATTTCAATATCCTTATCTCAGACCATATTAGTAGTTGGAATGGCTTGAAATTGGACCATGACATGAACAGGTTTCTCTCTAATCGTTACACTTTGAGCATCTCCCACAGTTGGTTCTACGGGTATATTGGTTGAATATTGTCTTTGTTGTTCTACATTTTGATTTCTTTATTGCTCTACAAATTGATTTCTTTGTTCTTCCAATTTCTTCAACTTTCTCTCTCGATATGCTCTTTGTCGATCAATGTTTCATTTTCTTTGTTCTTCTCGTTCTTCTAATGTTAATCCGTCTAAATTTCTTTTACAATATTCTTTTTCTCGTTTTTTTGTTTTGTTTTATTCGTTCTTCTCATGCTTCCACTGTCATTTCGTCCAACTTTTTTTTTTATATTATTTTTGTTGTTATGCTTTTCGTTTCAAGTCTTCTTCTCGTTCTTTTGTTGTCATTTTGTTAGTTTTTCTTCCTTGATATTCTTTCTGGCGTTCAACATTCTATATTTTTTGTTCTTCTCATGTTTGTCTCATAGCATCTTCTGCATGCACATCTTCCATTTCTAGTAAAGAATCTATATTAAAAATGTCAATCATTAACATATACACTGAAATTTATGCATCTATGAAATCCACACTAAAATTTATGCACCTATGAAATCCACACTGAAATTTATGCATCTATGAAATCTACACTGAAATCAACGTGTCCAAGGAATAATATCTACACTAAAAATTATGCAATGATAAAACACCATACACTGAAATTTATGCAAGTATAAAACACCATACACTAAAATTAATGCAAGTATAAAACACCATACACATAAATCTATGCAAGTATAAAATTCAATATATTTTCTAAAAAATTAAGTGATCTAGGAGGATCAAACCTTGGACCTCATGCCCATCATCCCAACACCCTTAAATTATATTTTAATTTTAATTTAAATATAAATATAAATTTAATATAAATATAAAAATATATTTTAGTTTAAATTTAAATTTAAATCTAAATTATATTTTAATTTAAATTTTAATATGTTAATTAAGGGCTAATATAGATTAATAATTAAATTTAAATTAATTATTAATTTACATGTTCATTTATGTATCCCACTATCCTAAAATTCACATTGAATTTCAATACAACATGCACTGAAATCTATGCAAGGATAAAATTCAATATATTTTCTAAAAAATTATTTCATCTAAGAGGATTGAACTTGTTAACACTCCGTTAAATTTTGGTCATAAGAGATACATGGGAATTTAAGCCTTGTCGAGATGTGTTGGGAAGGTAGCTCAGTGCTCGCAGAAGGGGCTAGTGGTGCACACAAGGTAGCATTCGGCCATTGGAATAAGCCTTAGTGGTGGATGCCAAAAGCAGCAAAACAGTTTGTGGATAGGAGAAGCAAGGTAAAGCAGAGGACGTTGGGCACACTGAGGGCATTAAATGGGACTCATGATCGAAGTTTAAGATTGATTGAATGGTAGATCGATGGCATCAAAACATTTCGCACGGCGAACATGCCCGACCAAAGCCACTTTTTTGGATTGAGAAATGGTTTAAAGGACGAAGGCATCCAACGGTCGAGAATGGGATCCAAGAAGATCCACGGTTGAAATTGATTTTGCACCCCAGAGTTGTGAGGACACAGAAACAATCGTGGATTGTGAAAAGTGGTATGGAAAGCTTTGATCGACGGTCCCTATGAGAATGGAGGGAGATCGACGGTCATAGTTCATTTCGCAATCTAGATTAGCACGAAGGGAACCAAAACCTCACTTCGCGAAGAATGGTAGGGTCCACCTAGATCAACGGTTGTGAAGAAGCTTGATCTTGATCGATGGTTGAGATGCACACGCACAAAGTAGGGAAAGATGTAGCATAAAGAACCTCACATACCTATGGTTCAGATTGCAAAGAGTAATATCTATGGTGCGAGCCGCCTGGGAAGGGCGCTAAGGTTATGTTGTATGAAAAGCTATAAAGGGGTCCACGTGAAGTTGCAAAGATTTGTATTTTCCAAAACCTTGAAGCCGTCGAATATCCAACCACATACAGAGCGCCAGCACGTACCAACCAGGAGAATTTGCTACAGGGTAGGCCTTTGATACCCTCTCAGTGTTATTTAAAAATGGAAGTAATTGGAGTGATAGAAGTAGTAGGGGTGAGAGATGATGTAGAACCTGAGACCATAGGTCGAAGGGCAGAAGAAAGTCTGGTAGATAAGAATGCTGAGATTTTTGATACCATCCTGGTGGGAGAAGCCATTGAAACCGCCAGAAGCAAATTGGAAATTCTTAAGGACCAAGGTAGAGATACCTGCGGTGTTTTTAAATCTTTCTTCCATTTCTTCTCTGTTGGCCAAATCCCCCATTTCCCTGAGTTTGTTGAATGGTGTGCGAACAATTTCTTCGTCACTGAAGGTGTCATTATGAATAAATCAAAGTCCAAAATCCTTTGCTCAGTCCAAGCGTCCGTCATCCACAAAACCCTTCATATCCCAGACAAATTCGTCCATATATCCCAAGACTACCAGGAAGAAAATATTATACATTGTTTTAGAGAGTCTACAGATGAAAGTAAAGAAGCCTTCTTGAAAACCTGTTCTAAACCCAATAGCGAACCCATCGACCTATCTTACCCTATTGACCTCAACCAATTCAATGAAGAGACTCAGTGGTGTATATCCATGACCAGTCAATTCCTAGATCTAGATACTGATGCTTATGTCACTGAGTCATTATTGAGTCTTTTGTTCATCCTGAGTACTTGTCCGGCTGAACCTGGATTGCCTGGACAATCTTGTCAATCGTGTTGCCTTAAGTTTGATGAGTTCCTGGCTGAGAAAATCCGTTCTCAGTTAGCGAATTTCCACGGCACTAGAATGTTTAGACTCCCAGTCCTTTTTGCTGAGAATGTTTATAGCTTATAATGAGGAAGACCTACAATTACCAGAGCTAGAAATCACTGCTGATATGACCACTGATTACTGTAAATTCATGAACCAATTGATGGCTGAAATATACGACCTCTTCTTTCAATAGAGATTACCTAGGGTGTTTGTTGAGATGAGGCAAATGCTGTAGCTGTCAAATAGTAAGAAGATAGGGGACTAGTTCCTCACAGAATTTGGAAAGACCATAAGATTGTAAGGCTTTGTACATCCACCCTACATTCTGCTAGCCTTTCTAACTGCCAGGGTTTTCTCCCTGGAATTGATCTGGAGAAGACTTATTGTTGAAGAAGAGCACTTCTTGAACTTTAAGAAAAGCTCAAATTTGATTTTCCCATGGGAAGTAGGAACATACATAGTTATAAGCAGGGCTTCTTTTCTCCTTGTCACCAACTTGCTTAGAGGCATGGAGTTTTCCCTGGGATAGGTGGTAAATTATGACCCTCACCAGATAATTTCCAAAAGGAGGAAATCTCACAAATTCAGGCCTTTTGCACACACTGAAATACCTGGACTTAGGGAAGCAGCAAACTGGGATGATTTCCCTAATCCTACCCCTATGGATACCAGCATAGAGTAGGGCACTGGCTCACAGCTACAGGGGGTAGTTTATCCCCAAAGAGAATTAGCTAAAGTAGTTGCAATAGCCGGGGAATTCTCATCACTGGTCAGCTATTCAATGAGTTCAATAAAAATACAGGGGCCAGAGCCCATGGACACTAAGAAGTGGACACGACCAGCATGCCCAAGAAGCAGAAAATAGAACAGGGACAGAACTTGGTGTAGGTTAAAAAGGTCCAGGCAAAGGGACGTGTGAAGAAGAAGAATCTAGCGAAAGGACAGCAACAAAAAAATCCCAAGACATCCGAATTGCAAATACAAGAGTATGTATTTGACGGGTAGACTCCAAGAAAGCATGCATCCAAAGAGGACTAGCTAGGATCTTACCGAGAGAGGGTTGATAAGACTTTCAAGGAGACAGCAGAACTATATAGCAAGGCATCGTGGTTTCCTTACCCCAATGTGGCACTGAAAACTGTAAGAGATCATGCCACTGACACCCTCGGCTTAGCCTTGGAAATGGGGAACAAGGTGTCAAAGGTCAGTGTGAACCTCTCAAAGGTTCCCACTACTAACATAATACACCTCAACAAAAAGACTAGAGATATATTGAATACCAGATTGCTCAAGGCTACCATACAGATGTCCAAGCTGGAGAAAAGTAAAGCGAAAACTTTGAACCTTTTAAGGAAGGTGAGAGTGGAGAACAGAGCACTCAAAGCCCAAATCAACAGCTTACAAAATGAAGCAATGCAAATAGAAGGACCGACACATAAAGGGATTTTAGCTCAGAAATTGCTCAATGATAAAGAGAAGGAGATCCAGACCCTGAAAAAGAAGTTAAAAATCCCTGCCACCTAGCTCGCTCAAGCGGAAGAATTGGCTGACTTTGAAAGAGAAAAAGAGACATTGAACGCTAACCTTACTGACTACAAAGCTAAGCTACTAAAGCTCGAAGAAAAGGAGAGGTAGTGGGAAGCCGATATCCAGCTTTTGAAGAAAAGAGATGCAGAATTAAAAACCAGATTAGCGATGAAGGAAAAGGAGCCTCAAGGAAGAAGTGCGAAGAGTACAATTCAATCCATAAGTGTGGCTGGAGAGATAGATACCAATTCCCTCTCTAGAGCAATGTCCCAAATAGGCCTAAAAGATACAGATCTCATTAAACTAAAATAGCAGATCAAGGAACTGGAAAAAGAAAGGGTCAAAGAGAAACAAGGTAGAGAAAAGATAGAAGAGAAATGCCAGGGACTGATTCAACAAAATGCCAAGTTGAGCCAACAGGTGGTCGGTAAACTTTCCTTGCAAGGTGCTAGGCATTTGATCTGGGATCAGATCATTATAGAAGCTGACAAGTTCTGGCCTTATCTAGATTTCATTAAAAACCAGGAAAGCGCTATGGTAGAAGCCAAGAAAAAAGTCCTGATAGTATTAGGAGAAATACAGAAAAGGCCCTTGGTGACAGCGGAGAATGCCATTACTTTCCTGAGCTCTTTGTCAGATGATCACGCCAACCAATATGGTATCCAAAACAAGGTTGATGTTGTCTCTGGAGCTAGAAAGGTAGTTACTAAGCACAGGATGTTGGAGACTGTACGGGTTAAAATAGGATTTATTGAAGATAAAGTTCAGGAGGTCATCGAGCTATTCCGACCACTAGTAAGCAAAGGACTCCCTTTATTCTGGGAAGAAAAGGGTCCTCTGTTGTCCCAGAAGGAGTATCAGGAGTGTCTGGTGCACTAACGATTAGACAACAGCAAGTTTGGAGATATGCAACAATCGTTGTCAGGGAAGGTCATTTTTTATAAATTAACCAGTGATTTTGAATAGCTGTTTGATTTTAAAGCTGTATGCGCCGAGGTCCCTAAGGCTTCATACCTTGAAACAATGGAGCTCAAAGCACAAGCATACAACATGTTGATGTAATTGTAACTTTGGAATGTATTCATCCATATTTCTTATGTATTGTAACCTGATGTTTATTCTGGGATGTATTGTAATGTATTTGAGTCATGTCATACCCCGATGTTTATTCCGGGAAGTTTCTATAATGAGAAATTCATGTCCAGTCATTGTGGGTAACCTTCCTATTGGTCAAGGGTTAAAGTCCCCATAGTTGTGGGGCCCTTGGGTTATTAGACTATCCTAGTGAATTCGACCCTAGGTGAGTCATTGTAAGTCGGGGCAATAGTCCCCACCATTTTGTTACCCTCCTATTGGTCGAAGGAGGCAAAGTCCCCACAAGTGGTGGGTCACTAGGGTTATTAGACACTCCTAGAGATGTCGTCTCTAGTAAGTAATTGATAAGTGAGGCCAACATATTGGAGTGCACTTCAAGTGAAAAAAAGAATATAAATAGAGAGTGAGCCTCTCTATTTATCTCACTTGCAACACTCACACTCACTCATTGGGGCGCATGAGTGAGAGAGGAGAAGCTCTCTCAGTGTGAGAGAGAGAGACTGTTGCTGTCGGGGGATCATCTTACTATTTTCCGTTTTTACCTTTTTTTCTAATTCTATTTTGAGGAATTTGTGGGGTTTTCTCCATTTATGGTTTCCTGATGAAAAACACTGTGTTCATTGTCTCTTTTGTTGTGCTTATGTTTTATTGGTGTGCATGTTATTCTCTCAGTAAAGATCCTAACATAATGCTAGCTTGAATGTTGAAAAACTAACATGGTATCAGAGCTAACCTGAGAAGAAGACATTGTGCAGCTACAGAAGCTAGGTATTCTTACTTTTTGGGTCTCTCTCCACAATCCATCAGCAAAAGTATGCTAGGCTGACTCTCCATTGAAGAGCACATCTTTCTGTCGAAGCAGAATTCGATCCCGAGCATTTTCAGTTTTTGATGTGGAAATTAGGGCTTTCTACAAAAGAGGAATTTTTGAGTAATCCTGGCATAGGATTGTTTTCCTCATCAAAACTAAAGTTTAGAGACCTGGATCAAGAAATTTGGTTGGGTGAAACTCCAGGAAAGTCAAACCCCAATTTGACCCCGAGCTAGAAAAACCCTAAATACTAAAAATGCTAAGTTTTGGTAAATTCACTATATTATGATATTGGTAAAGGATCAGGAGCTGAATATAAAATATGGATGTACATTGTGTCCAAAGCTTAGCCTCTGATTCGCTATATTCTGGGCGATATGATCCCTCCAAGTTAGGGTTCTAGCCTCTTCTAGAATTCATCCCTAAACAGGACACCTAGGGATAATTGCAATATATTGTACTACAGAGGTCCAAATGGAATTCCTAAAGATGTTCCAGAAAGGGCACAAACTGTACTTTCATTGGTCTGAATATCAAACTCAGAAGATGAACCAGTGACACGTGGCATGCTATAAAACTTCACTGTTCTGAACAGTCCTGTAACAAGTCACCTTGGAAAAAGGATCATAAATCCAAATGGGTGAAACAAATTCTAGTGAAACCTATGGTTTTGGATCAGGTACATGTTATTTTACCTCATTGAAAAATTTCAGACATAGATGAGTAGTAATTTCGGAGATATCACAGAAATAGTAACAGGCATTTTTGCAGAAGAAATTGAAAAACTAGGGCTTCCTGTTCCAGGAGCTTCCCTCCACTGTTTTCAGAAAATGAGTACATTGGACAGCTCCATTTGAAGAGATCTATCTATCTATCCAATCAGATCTAAAATATTCCAAGTTTTGAAAATTAGGGTTTCTGTGACAAACCCTAGATCAGCCAGCTCTGAAACCAGGACAGACACCTCAAAATGATAAGATCTAATCTTTCGCTATTTTCATTTGAGGTCCTCATTTCAAAATGATCTATCACATTAGCTTGATGATAATCTTGGTGAAGTTGACAACTTCCAAGCATGGAAGTATATGATCTCTCTAAAGAAAATGAATTGGACACCTACATGAGTAGAGAGGTTCCAGTTCTAAAGAGAGATGAGGCTAGAAGCCTTACACAAGAAGAACTTGGTCAAGGCCAAGAAGATCATGGTTGATTCAGTCACAGATCAACTTGTACTGCAAGTGTATTCCCTAAAGACACCGATGAGGTTTGATTCCTTGACCAAGATATTCGAAGGGAAGAACATACATCAGAAGATGACCTTAAGAAACCAGTTGAAGGAAGTGAAGATCCAGAATGCAAAGACCATACAGTCATCCTTTACAAGGGTCTCTCAAATCATAGAACAAATTGTATTGGTAAAAGAAGAAGTGAAGAAGGCAGAAGTGGTGATAGCCACCTTGAATAGCCTCCTAGGATCATGGGATTCATTTATGCAAGGAATGTGTGCCAGAAGGAAGTGATTACTTTCAGCAGACTCTGGGAAGAAGAAGAAGCTCGACTCATAAGAAGAGAAGAGAAGATGGGAGCAATTGAAGATTAAGCTCTCACCATCCAAAGAAGATCCCTCAATCGATGAGGAATATGAATATCTCAACTCTTGAAGAACTTCTTATCCACCTTAGCATTTGGATAAGAAACAATGCTATTATGAATGAAGAAGACGATAAAGTTGAAGACTCAAGAAGGAGTATACCCATGAAACAAATAAAGATAAGTATTCAATTTTCATTTCATGATATTATTTTGTTATGCATTTGTTTATATTCAGCTAATGTATTATGCATGATAGGATGTTTGCATTAATGATAGTATACTGCTAATATGCATGTGATGGGTAAGTAGCTCATGGTGCTATACAACTCTCCATTGCTACTTATCTAGAATTAAACCTCTTTGTTGACATATTGGATTAGTGCACAATATCAATGTTGTCATGGTAGAGATGGAAGGCATCTAGAAAGTTTAAGTGAGATATGGATGAATGTTGTATTGGCTAAAGTCGTTGCATGATCATATATTTATGCATAAGAATTTGCCACTATGAATATTCCTTATGAAATTTTTCTAACCATACAAATGCATTTGACTTGTAGGAAAGATCACATACATAATCGCCTACAAGCAAAGAAGGATGAGACTTGTTCTAAAGAACAAGTGATGACAGTTCAAGATGAAGAATAATATGACGAATGTAGTGACATCATTGATACAGAACCTTCCAGCTATGAAGAAGTTCAAGAAGAATGATGTCTAGGATGCAGTATCGGGAAGTTCGTAGTTCCATCATGCAGTAGATGGAAACATCGTGGGATACAAAGCAAGAGATTCGTAGCATGAGGCTTCTCACGAAAAGAAGGAATAGAATACAAAGAGACATTTGCAGCCAATAAGAATTGAAACACATACATGATGAGATTGATGAAGATCTTAACCTTTGCTACAAGGTTGAAGATGAAATTATACACACTAGATGGATACATAGAATACTAGTAGCATAGGAAGCTACTTGTCACTCCGGTATAGAATGTTTTTAGTGCATAGAGCACAGAAGACAGAGGGAGTGACTACAGAATATCTTGAGGTTTGACATGGTACGATAGGATGTGCATATTACTGATGACTCTAGGCTTTACTGAGAGTAAAGTGGATTCCAACCTTTGCTTCAAGGTTGAAGACGGAATACTAGTGATGATCCTGTTATGTGTCGATGCACTATTATTCTAGACATGGAGGTGTGAACAAGGGAAGTATGCAGTAGAGATCCTGAATAGGTTCAGGATGACATACTGCATGACCACACCTATGGCATCAAACATGAAGCTATTAAGCGATGCTTCATCAGAGATGGTTGATGCTACAATGTATCATCAAATGATTGGGTCCTTGATGTACTTGACGAACACGAGACCAGACATTTGCTTTGCCGTGAACACCTTGAGCCAGTTCTTGACAGATCTGAGAAATGTTCAGTTGATTGCTGCAAAGCATATTCTAAGGTACCTGAGGGGTACAATTGATTATGGGCTCAAGTACGATGTGAATCAGAAGATTAACCTAGAGGGTTATGTTGATTCAAAATGGGCAAGCAGTGCCATCGATAGGAAGAGCACTTTAGGGTGTTGCTTCAGTATGGGATCAGGTGTGATCTCTTGGTTTAGTAGGAAGTAATCCTATGTGGCACTGAGTACAACTGAAGCAGAGTATGTTGCAGCTTGTTCAGCTAGTTGTGAGGCAGTATGGTTGTGGAAGCTACTATATGATTTATTTGATCTCTAGATGGATGCTACTTGTATACATTGTGACAACCAGAGTTGCATGAAGTTGTCAAAGAATATAGTGTTCCATGACAAGTCGAAGCACATCGAGATAAAGTATCACTATATCAGGGATATGGTGTAGAGAGGAGCAGTGAAGCTCCATTATGTTGCGACAGAGGAATAGATAGCTGATGTGTTGACGAAGCCATTGGCCAGAGTGAAGTTCGAGTACTTCAGGGAGAAGCTTGGGGTTCTCTAGATCTAGGTTTCCTTCAAGGGAAAGTGATGAGTCCCAAAGCCATTGTGACGAGTAGGTCAGATGTAAGGGCTGAGCCATTTTGTCATGGTGAAAGGATTCAGTTCCTTCCATTTCAAATATGAGTGCTAAGATCCATAGCCATTCTGACGAGTAGGTCAGATATAAGGGCTGAGCCATTCTATCATGGTGATAAGATTTGGTTCCTTCCATGTCAAATATGAGTGTTGATTTCCATTCTGGGAATGGAGGTACTTGGTCAGTTACCAAGAACACTCAATCCGGGATTGAGAGATCCATTCTGACGAGTAGGTCAAATGTAAGGGCTAAACCATTATGCCATGGCTAAAGTATTAGGTTCCTCCCATGTCAAATGTGAGTGTTGGCCATTCTGTTGAGTAGGATAGATGTAAGGGAAACTACCACTCTTCGGGAGAGTGGAGGCACCTGGTCCGTTACCAAGTAGCTCAGTCTGGGACTGGGGGCCTTTCTGATGAGGGTGGAGGATTTGGTTCCTTCCAAGTCAAATGTGAGTGCATGCCATTCCATCATGGTGAGAGGATTGAGTTCCTTCCATGGCCAATGTAAGTGTGGGCCATTCCATCATGGTGAGAGGATTCAGTTCCTTCCATGGCTGATGTAAGTACGGGCCATTCTGTCATGGTGAGAGGATTCAGTTCCTTCCATGTCAGATGTAAGGGTAGTCCATTCTATCATGGTGAGAGGATTCAGTTCCTTCCATGACAAATGTGAGTGCGGGGCCTTTCTGATGTGATTGTAGTTTACTACATGATCAAATGTGAGTGTTGGGCATGCCTTTCTAACGAGTAGGTTAGATGTAAGTGTTGGGTGTGCCTTTCTGATGAGTAGGTCAGATGTAAGTGCTGGGAAAAGGCCTACCTGATGGCTAGGCCTACAACTAGCATGAAAGAAGGTTGGATCTGTAGAACTTCCTATGACAAGATAGCACACATGATGATGACTAGATGATGATCCAGATCGAGTGATGATCCAGATTCAGTCCAGTGATGATGATCCATATCGAGTGATGATCCAGATCCAGCAGTGATGATCCAGATCGAGTGGTGATCCAGATCCAGTCCAGTGATGATGATCCAGATCGAGTGATGATCCAAATCTAGCAGTGATGATCCAGATCCAATGATGATGATCCATATCGAATGATGATCCAGATCCAGCAGTGATGATCCAGATCCAATTCGGTGATGATGATCCAGATCAAGTGATGATCCAGATCTAGTGACGATGTTCCAGATCGAGTATGATCCAGTGACAATTATCCAGATTGAGTGATGATCTAGATCCAGATGAAGATGACCTAAAGATGAAGATGACAAGAAGTTTATGATGATTCAGATGATATAGAGAAGAATACTTGTGCTAATAAATTGTGTCGAGAGAATACCTTCCTAGTTAAGAGGGAGTGTTGATGTAATTGTAACTTTGGAATGTATTCATCTGTATTTCTTATGTATTGTAACCCGATGTTTATTTTGGGATGTACTGTAATGTATTTGAGTCATGTCATACCCTGATGTTTATTCCAAGAAGTTTCTATAATGAGAAAGTCATGTCAAGTCATTGTGGGTAACCCTCCTATTGGTCAAGGATTAAATTCCCCACAGTTGTGGGGCCCTTGGGTTATTAGACTATCCTATTGAAGTCGACCTTAGGTGAGTCATTGTAAGTATGGGAAATAGTCCCCACCATTGTGTTACCCTCCTATTGGTCGAAGGAGGCAAAGTCCCCACAAGTGGTGGGGCACTAGGGTTATTAGACACTCCTAGAGATGTCGGCTCTAGTAAGTAATTGATAAGTGAGGCCAACATATTGGAGTGCACTTCAAGTGAATGAAAGAATATAAATAGAGAGTGAGCCTCTCTATTTATCTCACTTGCAACACTCACACTCACTCATTGGGGTGCATGAGTGAGAGAGGAGAAGCTCTCTCAATGTGAGAGAGAGAGACTGCTGTTGTCGAGGGATCATCTTACTATTTTCCAGTTTTACCTTTTGTGTTAATTCTATCTCTGAGGAATTTGCGAGGTTTTCTCCATTTATGGTTTCGCCGATGAAAAACACTGTGTTCATTGTCTCTTGTGTTGTGATTATGTTTTATTGATGTGCATGTTATTCTCTCAGTAAATATCCTAACACAATGCTAGCTTGAATGTTGAAAAACTAACATGACATGGCCGTTGCGACCCTTCCTGGTCCTGATTTATGGAAATCCATTCAGCAGTATGGGTCGACCAAATTCAAAATGCATCAGTATGAGTGGCAATGGAAATACGCGTGAAGTTTTCTCCATGTTGCACACCTGTTCCAATGATCACCTCTCTCAGCGTGTTGTACAGTCATCACATATGGAAATATAGGAAATTTTCATGCATATTTCTCCTTGCATTCCACATTTCATTGTTTAGTCGTTTCAGGCAAATCGCAGCCGATGTGCCACCTAAGAGTTTGTTAGAGGATGTCCTTCAGTTGTAACAAATTTTAGTTCCCAAATGTCGGTTTAGAGAATCCAAATAGCTATAAATATACCTCCTGAAGAAGGAGAAAGGTTTGAAATCAATGTAATTTTTGTTGTGTATGTTTTCGAGAGAATTTTAATAAAAATTGCATAGCCGAGGCTGGTGGTTTTTACAGGGATTCATGTGTCATTCGTATTTGCATTATGTTGCTTCCTTTCTTATGTGAATGTATTTCCAGTTTATCTCTCCCATTTTGTTTTCTTTCATATCTAAAACGTAGTGTATAACAGTTTGGAATTCATACTTGCTATGCTCCGTTTGTTGTTTCAGGTATTCACCAGAATTTTCTTCTAAAGTTAATACAGAATTCATTTTTTCAATGCTCTGTGTTGATGATCTGTTCATGTTCTTCTTTTCCACCAGGCAATTATAAATCGGCTATAACTGAGTGGCTACCTTGCCCCTGTGTTGAAATCGCTTGCATAAGTTTTTATTTTATTTTTGTTATATAACTTGACTCCATCACCCAATGGTTCTGTGTTTTGTTTCAACCAATTTTACAAACAATTTATAGTTTCACTTGTACATATCTGGCATTGTTAACATTTGGTGAGAGATCCCTCTCGGAAGAGCAAAAGGCCAGTTTTCTCTTCGAAAGTGGTTCTGCTGTTACCCGGAAGCAGGCCTTCTGCAACCTTTGCGCTCAATTCCGGTGCTAGCAGAACCTTAGACCTCAAGCCCATTATCCCAACACCCTTACCACTATATCACAAGTAGTTCTTATTATACATAGTAAAGAACTTATATCTAAACTTGAATAATATGTTTATTTATATAAGTATAAAATTTAAATTATATTTTAATTTAAATTTAAATATAAATATAAATATACATCTAATATAAATATAAATCTAATATAAATATAAAATTATATTTTAGTTTAAATTTAAATTTAAATCTAAATTATATTTTAATTTAAATCTAAATTATATTTAAATTTAATATGTTAATTACGGGATAATTTAGATTAATAATTAACTTTAAATTAATTATTAATTTACATGTTCCTTTACGTATCCCACTATCCTAAAATTCACACTGAATTTCAATATTGTTTTTCCACACAACCGCCGAACACTTGAACTATAATCTCCTCTTTGGATTTTCGAGGCAAGTTGATTGTTGCACATTCTTACTTTTTGCAACACTAATCTTTCTATTTTTCAGATATTCATTTACAATCGGTAGATAAAAATTTGTTTTTGATACCAAGACTTATCAAAACAAATACATTAAAAATAATGAAATGTGTCAAACCTTTCATCCAAAAATTGGACATCTTCCAAATCCTCACCTCATTTCATTCACAAAGTGAATTTTTGTAATTGATGAACCTAGGATGATAAGAAAAAACCACTCCTCTCAAAATAAATCTTGAGTGACAAACAGTAGTTTCAAAATCCATCTTAAATCCATCTACACACTATAATATTTTCAACAATAAAATGTAAAATATAATACAAATCTATTACATACACACACACACATACATATATATATATCCAAAATCTCATCTCCAATTGCATATATTGAATGATAAAAATAGCTTAATACATATAAAATTATTAAAAATTAAAACATAACTATGAATACAAATATATACATGCATAAAAATAAATTATAATACTACTATATTTATATCAAGAGATAGATAATTATGTAATGTCCCTTATTGAAATTTTATTAAATGACCAATTTTTTCACTTTTTCCCCCTATTTCGACCTTTGACTAGTTTTTATGTCTAGGTCTCCAAATTGGCCCAAATGCTCCCAAATATTCTAAGAATGTGTATGACTGATATTAATACTTAAATATATGTTCAGATATTATTTATAACCTTGCAATCACTTCTACAAACTAGTTTTATATTCTGATCAAAGTAGGAGTCTTTACTAGCAATTTGGGGTTCTAATCCCCCCCCGGGTAAATTCTGGAAATGGTTTCTCAAATGCTACCAACCCCACTCGAATTTCTGAACAGAGGCAGGGGATGTGTAAGGGAAAATTTTAAATTCTCATATGCATCACATTTCAGTTTATACATGATGTTATTACTCTTTCCAAATCATCTCCCAAATCACAATTTCGACGCTTGGGGAAAATGTACCAAATCTTCTCCCAAAGCAATAAAAATGAGTAAAATGGATTCCAATGCTTAAGTACTAAACATGAGACTTGAAATACACATTAATGAAGGTCTATTCATCATACATGTATCAGATATAAATTTCTCCATTCTAAATAATAAGCATTACCATGGCATATATCAATATAGAGTGGAAATGGTCATTGTTTCCTCACTAAAAGTCATTTTGACATACAAATATTGGGTATTTTGACTTGAAAATTTATGAGAATGAATAAAATAGAATATTTAATTTATTACAATAATAAATAGATCGGGAAGAGCTCTCCCTAAGAGTACAATAGCTCACCCAAGGCGCAATCCCTCCATGAGCATGAATATGCAAAGAAAACTGGAAAAGGTTGAGAGGAAGTGCTGCAATAGAAGAACCCAAAAGCTTCCCTGTAGATTCCACCTACAATTACAACTCCATTAAATATCCTTGAAATACCTGAGTGGCATCTCCAAACACCAACTTGGATGGGAATCTTTCACCCTCAAAAATGGCTAAGGCAAGAAAACTAGTCATCCACTAGCTCTCACAATTCACAAATGACAATTTCTCAAATGATCAAAAGCCCTTCTCTCAGTTTCTTCCTATATTTTATAAACATCCTTAGCCTTATAAGGTTCCCAATCCATCCACAAACTCAAGGCAATTTGAATTATGGTGCGTGCTCATGATTTGCCATGTGTCCTCCCTTTCCTAGCCTTCGACCTTCCCCAAATTTGAGTTGGAGCCCATTGAGCTTCCCCAAATCCATGAGAACTCTCTTGGATTCTCTATTTCAAACTGACATGTCATATATGTCATATTTCAGCCTTCATATCTTATTTTTTTCATAGGTGTCATAGCATTTTCATCATTGTTGTCAGAGAGCTACGGAATCTAGTCCAAGTGTCTCACTAACTCCAAAATGACTCTTCCTCTCCCATGTAAGTTACATTTCCTCCAAAATTAGACCTATGATGCATATTTCCAATTGTATTATCCTTCTAACTCATACAAGAACCTTTAGGCTTCCCATGGATTCGAAATTGCAAGAGGAGGATGCCATGTGGCACCAATTTTCTAGCTTGTGTGGGCCCCATAATCTCCATGTGTCTCCATGATCCATTTCCACTTCAATTTTCTGTTGTATTTATTTAATAAGCTACATTATTAAATATTTGTCCCATTCTAATGTCTGAACATCATTTATTATCTCCCTTATTAAAATTCCAAATGTATCCATTCAACCTAGGGAACTAGTAGGATGATGGAATTGTCCTGCTATGCAATTATTTGAATGGGGACATTACAATCCTCCCCACCCAAGATTGCTTGTCCTCAAGCAATTTAATATTTGTATTCTAAAAAATCTTGTCCTCTTCCCATGTGGCATCTTCACTTGGCAGATCCTTCCATTGTACTAAGTATTCTTTGATAGTTATGCTTCTCAATCTCCTTTCCCTTGTCTTCAAAATATTTTTCCGGAACAAGTGTGAGCTTACCTTCAGCATCGAAGGGAGGAAGTATTTATGAAGTGACAATTTGCTGACCAAGATATTTTTTGAGACAAGAAACATAGAATACATTATGGATTTTACTTCCTTCCAAAAGTTCCAACTCATATGCTACTTCCCCAATCTTCCAAACTACCTTGTATGGGCCATAGTATCTTGGTTTTAGATTTTCTGCCCCATTCTTTTTTAGAGAAGTTTTTTTGTATGGATGCAACCTCAAATATACTAAATCAATAACCTTAAATGTTATTTCTTCTCTATGTTTATTTGCATATTGTTTTTGCTGATTTTGGGCAACCTGCAAATTGCCTTTCAAAAGCTTTAGAATTTCTTGGCTCTCTTCCACCCAATATTTAGCTTTTGTAGCTATACTATCACCAAATATCATCTCAACAAATTTAAGTGCATCATAACCATATAATTCTTTGAAATGAGACATCCTTATTGACATATGAAAATTGGTGTTGTAGCAAAACTCACCCAAGTGTAGCCATTTTGTCCATGCGTTTTTCTTCTCTCCCACATAGTTTCTTAGTTGTCCTTCCAACCATTAGTTCAAACTCTCTGTTTTTCCATCAGTTTGTGTATGATATCATGTAATTGGAGTCAACTGAGTTCCCACCAATCTAAAACATTCTTGCTAAAAAGCACCCATGAATCTACTATCTCTATCACTTACAATGCTCTTGGGGATCCCATGCAATCTGAAGATTTCTTTGAAAAAAATATCAGACACTTGTGCAGCATTGAAAGATGATGCAACAACAAATAAATGAACAAATTTTTTCAATATATCCACTACCATATATATGCAATCCTTACTCAAATATTTGGGCAACCCGGTGATGAAGTCCATTGAGATATTGTTCCATTTTTGCTCCAGAATGGGAAATGGTTGCAATTAATCAGCTGGGAATGTAAGTTCTGATTTTTTTTACTGACATACCTTAAATCCATTCACATATTCCTCCATCCCCTTCCAAAAGAATATTTTCCTCAGTTTCCTATAAGTTTTGAAGATCCCCCGATGGCCAACTAGTGGGGAATCATGTGCTTCTTGCAAACTTTTGTACTTGATATTTGAATCTTGAACCATATAAATTATTCCCTTATAATATATCAGCCCATTCACAATCCTATAGTTATCATCCCCCTTTATTCCATGTAACACATCACAAGCAAATTTATCTTTGGCATATTCAACTAGTAACATATTTTTCCAATCTTTAGCAATGTCCATCATAAAAAAAGAAGGTCTTCGAGATAATGCATCTGCTACAATGTTATTATTCCCTTTCACATATTCAATATCAAAATCATAATCTTGAATCTTTCTTACCCACTTCTATTTCCTTTCATTTAGATCCTTTTGGGTGAGGAAGTTCCTTAGGCTATTGTGGTCAGTTTTCACAACAAATTTGTTTCCTACCAAGTATTGTCAAAACCTGGCCAATGCATGCATGATGGCCAACATTTATTTGTCATATATGGAGTATATTTTTTCATGAGGCTGAAACTTTCTGCTCTCAAATGCTATAGGGTGTTGGCCTTGCTTTAGGACAGCCCCTATTTCTCCACCTAAAGTATCACATTCAAAAACAAAAGGCTTAGAAAAATTAGGTAATGCAAGTATGGGCAACTACTCATTACCTCTTTAATTTTTTGAAGTCCTTTTCAGGCTCTTCATCCCACTTTAAAGCATCCTTCTTATTCAAATTATTGAGTGGAGAAGTCAACTTGGAGAACCCTTTCACAAACTTTCTATAACAGGTGCATATTTCAATGAAACCTCTTAATTCGGTGATGTGTTTTGGTGATGGCCATTCTAAGATAGCCCTGATTTTTTCCATGTGTACTTTCACTCATTCTTTGCCAATAATGTTCCTAAGGTACAAGATTCCCTTCATCCAAAATTCACATTTAGACATCTTAGCAAACAAGAATTGTTCTTGCAAACTTCTTAACACAATCTCTAGATGATGCAAATGCTCTTCCTGAGTTTTACTGTAAATGAGAATCTCATCAAAGAAGACCAAAAAAAACCTTTGAATCTGCTTGCAAAATATTCTATTCATGCATTCTTGAAATGTGTCTATAGAATTGGTTAATCCAAATGGCATAACAAGAAACTCAAAGTGACCATAATGACATCGAAAACCAGTCTTTTGCACATCTTCTTCCTTCATTTGAATTTGGCGATAACTTGTTCTAAGGTCAATTTTGGAGAAATATTTGGATCCAAATAGCTCATCCATGAGCTCGTCAATCCTAGGAGTAGGATACCTATTCTTCATGGTCTTCTTGTTGAGAACTTTAAAATATATACACATCCTTAAGGTTCCATCTTTTTTCTTTACCAACACTACTGAAGAAGAATAAGGGCTAGAGCTTGGTCTAATGAGTCCGAACTCTAAGAATTCTTGGATGGCCTCTCAATATCATCTCTGAATTTCTTGGGATTTCTATAATTTGGTATCTGAATGGGTGGGGTCCCCTCCTCCAAAGCAATGTTGTGCTCAACCCCCCTATCAGGTGGTCTACCATGTGGAAGATCTCTAAAAAAAATTCATACTTTTTCAATAGTTTCTCTATATCCTTTAGGTGTTCAAAAACCTTTATGTTTGGCTTGGGAGATGTGATATGACATTCAGGGGCCCATTCTATGTCCTCATGCCTCAATATAGATCGCAAACTATTACAAGTCACTACTTGATTTGGGTAAGTGTTATGCCCCCTCACAACCCTTAGTACACCTTTGGAATATTGAAATTTCACCTTTATATAATACAACCATTGCACTCCTGAAACCACATTATTATCAGCAACATCAACCACATAAAAAATATCAACAAATGTATAGTTACCTACTGTGACTTGCAGCTTTGGAACCCATGTTTTGCACTGAACTTTGTTGTGACCGGGAATGACAACTATGAAGCCATCGAATGGTTCAGCAGGTATCTTCCCTTTCTCCACCATATATGCATCAATGAAGCTATGAGTGTCTCCTCCATCTACCAAAAATTAATCTCTTTGTCCTAATACCACAGCCTTGCATTGAATACTGTGATAGTGAGGCACTGCTGAAAGTATTGTCATTCTTGCTTTGTCCAGTGAAAGATGATTTTCTTCTTGTCTTTCTTCTTCACTTGATGTCTCATATGATTCCTCTTGATATGAATTGTTTCATTCTTCATCCATACCCCCTTCATACTCATCATTATCAGAAAATACTTCTATGTATTGAGCTTTTCTCTTAGTTCATTTATGCCCCGATGTGCAAGGTTGAAAGCATGTGAAGCACAATTTTTTTCTTCGAAGTGCATCCCTGTTTAGTCCTTCTTTCTTATTATTTTCAATTGAATCTTTTTGCAAAGGACTCTTATCAGGTGCATCTCTTTTCCAAAGTTTCTTTTCAAATATGAAGTTAGGCTTAGGAGGAAATCTTGTTCTAGGAAGCACATGTTGGAGATCTCTAGTCAAGCTCATTGCATCTTTTAATGTAGTGGGCTTGTGGGATTTTATCAAACCTTTTAAGGGTTCAGAAAAACCTTCAGTGAATAGAAATAATAACCTTTCCATAGATACATCAGCCACCTTGACTGATAATTTTTGAAATCCCATCATATAATCAGTCGGGGTCCCAACTTGCTTCAATTGTGCTAGTTCTTTGAAAGACAATTCCAGATCTATTTGTTCAAATCTATCTAGTACCATGTCAATAAATTATCCATATGTGTTAACCTGATCATGACCCAATTTTTTCAGGCCATCGAACCACCATTCATTTGTATCTCCTTCCAAGTGCAATATGGCCATTTTTAAGGAATCTTCTTCCACCATTCAATTCAGCTGAAAATACACATCTAATTTTTGAACCCAAGTGTTAGCAGAACTTTGAGAGGAGCCATCAAAAGTAGGGAGTGGAAATTTCCTAATGGCACAATTTAAGTATTTTTTTTTGTATAGAGACTTATTATATTCCTTCTTTTTGAGTTTGTTTGCAGCAAGAAAGTACTGATCAAATGGTACACTTCTTTTACAATCTTCATCCAATTTATCCCATTCTTTTGCCATTGTAGCAAGTTCAAGTTGAATGTTAGGCTCTTCTTTGGGTACAAGAAAGTTAGGTGCAGTAGGAATTGGTGTGATATAAACTTAATGGGGTCTATTATGAGGTCCTATTATTTAGAAAATATGCTCACCCATTGTCTTATTTTCTTCTGATTGTGAACTACTGCTATCTCCTACTACTCCTAATTTGCTTTTGAATTGGCTAACCAACAATTCGAACCTTTTCATAAGCTACTGGTTCATGTTCTTGGTTATGTCATCAAATAGATTTTGTGTGAGTTTAATATATTCCACCTTCTCAATATCATTGTATCCCTTCCCCTTGTTAGTCATAGTTTCAGTAGAATGTACGTCGTCTTCTTCTACTTCTTCTTCTCCACCAAAAACACCTTCAACTTTAGGATCTAAGGGTGGTGGCTTATTAATTTGACTCTTTTTTAATACCATCAGCTTCCAATATAATTATCTAATATCACTTGTAATGTCCCTTTTTGAAATTTTATTAAATGACCATTTTTTCACTTTTTCCCCTATTTCGACCTTTGACTAGTTTTTATGTCTAGGTCTCCAAATTGGCCCAAATGCTCCCAAATATTTTGAGAGTGTGTATGAATTATATTTATACTTAAATATTGTGTTTAGATATTATTTATAACCCTCCAATCACTTATACAAACTAGTTTTATATTCTGATCAAAGTAGGAGTCTTTACTAACAATTTGGGATTTTGATTACCCCTGGGTAAATGCTGGAAATGGCTTCTCAAATGCTCCAAAACCCACTCAAATTTCTGAAAAGAGGCAGGGGAATTGTAAGGGACACTTTTAAATTCTCATATGCATCATGTTTCAGTTTATAAAGGCTTTTATGACTCTTTCCAAAACAGCTCCCAAATCACAATTCCAACCCTTGGGGAAAATGTACCAAATCTTCTCCCAAAGAAATAAAAATGAGTAGAATGGATTCCAATGCTTAAGTAATGAAAATGAGACTTGAAATACACATTAAAAAAATTCAATTCATCATAAATTTATAATAGATACATTCCTCCATTCGAAATAATAAGCATTACCATGGCATATATCAAATTAGAGTGGAAATGATCATTGTTTGATCATTAAAAGTTATTTTGACATATAAATATTGGGTAATTCGACTTGAAAATTTATGAGAATGAATTAAATATCATATTTAACTAATAAAAATCAGTAATATGTCTCCCAAAGAGTACAATATCTCACCCAAGGCGCAATCCCTCCATGAGCATGAATATGGAAAGAAAACTAGAAAAGGTTGAGAGGAAGTGTTGCAATAGAAGAGCCCACGAAATTCCATATAGCTTCCACCTGCAATTAAAAATCCATTAATTCTCCTTGAAATACATGAGTTTCATCTCCAAACACCAACTTGGATGGTAATATTTCACCCTCGAAATTGGATAAGGCAAGAAAACTAGTCATCCACTAGCTCTCACAATTCACAGATGACAATTTCTCAAATGATCAAAATCCATTATATTGGTTTCTTCCTATATTTTATAAAAATACTTATCCTTCTAAGGTTCCAAATCCATCCACAAACTCAAGACAATTCTAATTAGGGTGTGTGCTCATGATTTTCCATGTGTCCTCCCTTTCCTAGCCTTCTACCTTCCCCAAATTCAAGTTGGATCCCATTGAGCTTCCCAACTCCATGAGAGATCTATTGGATGCTCTATTTTGACATGACATGTCAAATATGTCATATGTCATCCTTCATATCTTATTTTTGTCATAGGTGTCATAGCATCTTCATCATTGTTGTCATAGAGCTAGGGAATCTAGTCCAAGTTTCTCACTAGCTCCAAAATAACTCTTCCTCTCCCATGTAAGTTACATTTCCTCCAAAATTAAACCTATGATGCATATTTACAAGTGTATTAGCCATATAACTCATCCAAAAACCTTTAGGCTTCCCATGGATTCAAAATTGCAAGAGGAGGATTCCACGTAGCACCAATTTTCTATCTTGTGTGGGCCCCATAGTCTCCATGTGTCTCCATGCTCCATTGTCACTTAAATTTTATCTTGTATTTATTTAATAAGATACATTAGTAAATATTTATCCCATTCTAATGTCTGAACATCATTATTAGCTCCCTTATTAAAATTCCAAATGTATCCATCCAACCTAGGGAACTAGTAGGATTGATGGAATTATCATGTTATGCAATTATTTGAATGGGGACATTACAAATTCACACAAACAAACAATAAATTTGTTAATTATTTATTCTAAAAGTTAGTTGTTGTTTTTTCAATATTTTAACTCTTACTTTGTGTTATTTATATGGACGGAGAGATCATTCATGGATTTCAAAATTGTTGACCAATCCAACCATGTTGTTTTTAGTAAATGCCTTTATAAAGAGATCATTCATCAATATCTAAATAGTTGATTCAATTAACCATGATTTTTTTTAAGTATGCGACCTACTTTTTTTCTCTGTATTTGATTTTAGAGAACAATATGTTTAGAAGAGAAATAGATAGTAGAGTAGTTTTATAGAAGTCGCCTCAGTAAGCCAACAACGGAGGAAATTGAGTACATCACCAATTTTGTCAAAAATTATGGCACAGTGGAAGGAAATAAAGTTTATTACTAGTTTAGGAATTGTAAGTATAAGGAAAAGCGTCTACCCAGAAACAAAAAAGCATTAGAGTTATCGCATTCATCAAGCAGAGGTATGTTCTATATAGGTGACAACGTAAAACTACTTCCTGCCACCCGAGAGTTTCATCAATTTAGTTTAGTGAAACATTATAAATTTTGCGTTGGTGTATATATATTAGGAAGCTTTGTACTATCGATTTATTTAAAAAATAGCATATCTAAGTGTTCTCCAAGTTGTGCATTGTAATTTAGAATTTTGGCATTTAGTGCATATCATGCTCTTGTGCAGTATGAGCACTGCTTCATACCTAAAAATATTCTAAATCATGCATTTTCTTATGCCATAGAACTATTACTTTATTTTGAAAAATCTCCTTGATAATGATTTTATCAAAAGAAATTTTAATTGTATTGTGGTACATGAAGATATTTCAATGGGAGTGCCTTTATAAATCGATTTTGCGAAGACATTTTTATTCTAATTGCTGTGGAGGAAGATATTGCAATTGAAAGAAAATAATATGTTTCAGATGGAGGGCATCCCTAGCTAGTTACGTAGGCGGAGTGCAACTGGAGGGTTGCGTAGGCAGAAAGGACCTGGAGGGTTGCGCAGGAAAGTGGAGGGAAGGCGCACCCAGAGGCCGTGGGAGAGTGGAGGGAAGGCACAGCTGGAGGTCGCAGAGGAGGGGAAGAGAATAGGGAGGAGCTGGATATGGAGAATGGAAAGGGAGATAAATTAGATTTAGTGTACTATATAGTCATTCATTTCATTCAAATGAAAATACATGTCTTTTTATTAATGGCCGACATAATATTTATTATTTTTTATTATTCTTTTGTTAGGAACAAATGTTACAACATCTCCCTCATACTTGACAATATTATTTTTGGCCGACATAATATCGAAAAACTTACAACATCTCCCTCATACTGAGAAATATTATTTGTGGCCGACATAATATCGACAAACGTTACAATATCTCCCTCATACTCGGTTGTAAAGTGCCTCTCGACACAATAACAATTTTTACTAGAACACCTATTTGAGAATAGATTTTTGGATAGTAAAAAAATCTAAATTCTTAAAGGTATAACCTCGAGCTTGTAATGAATCAAGACCTAAAAATTTTACCATGAATTCTTTGGCTTGTTTAGTAAGTGGGTTTTGAGCACGGGGGCTTCACTTATTGACCAATATCCTATCACGTTAGTTCATATTGTGGGTTTTAAAATTATCAAAAATTGAACCAATATATTGCAGGTATTG
>LPNX011142878.1:752783-910433 GCA_001517045.1 Pseudotsuga menziesii
GATCGCACATGCTATGTGAGAGGTTCACTATTGAGTTTTGTTTTTTGAAATGTTGTAGATAAACATTTATAGAAATTTTTTTAAGATCACTTGTTTTGAAGAAACCAGACCCGAAGAAAGAGATCTAATACCAAATGTTATGTAACCAAGTCCCATAAATATCATAAAAATAGAATAAATAGAGAAAAACAAAGTAATACATGCCTGCATAATGAATAACATAGATTAATATCAATCCTCTTCAATGGAGGAACCTCCTTACATAGTGTACTAAGTACATAATACAAGACAATATACAATGATGACTCAAATGAAAATATCTCCTTCCTATATATAGGAGTCAAAGGTGTACAATACCAACTAATATACACAAAACAACATCCATAATATGTAGTACACCATAATATAGGGGGTAATGTGTCACACTATAGGGGATAATGTGCCTAACATTTAGGGCTTAATATATCTAGAGTTCATTTAAATTTCAAAGACAAATGATTGTGTTCAAGGGATTCTGTCCACCTCCAACTAGAAATCAAAACTGAGTAATTAATTTTCAATATACACTCTAAGTCAAAGGACTGATTCTCAGGGCTTATGTACTCTTTCAAACAAAAATCATTCATTCAAACAAGCTAGTGTACCCTCCAAAACCAGTCATATTTTATTCCCAGTTGACTCCCTAACTCTGTTACAAACTAGATCTCTTCTTTCCTTCCATACCTTTTTGGAATTTCTTGCATGTCTAGTGTTTTGGTTGCATGACCAAATTTACCCTCTATGTGGTTTCCTAAAAATCCACATTAAAATCCTCATCCACTAATTCCCATTAGTGCATAACAAGGTTTAACCATAATTAAAAACATAATAACAATAACTAATGATTAACCTAAATTTTAATATAATAAGATACTTTTGGCTCAAGGTTAATCTTAAAGTCATATTATTGACCCCCTTGCAAACACTATCTATAGCCATCTTACCTTCTCATTGGTGAATTCATAGCTTCCCCATTCTCTCCATCATTTCCTTTCCCATAGCCAACTCTGTTTTAATATTAATATATTTCAAAATACAATTTGTTCATCCTTTCAAACATTTCGTCATCAACCTTACATCATTACATCAAGGGTTCAAAACTGGGGTATTGCATTCCCTTCCCCCTTATATTTAACACCATCCTCAGTGTTTCATGGTTCAAAACATATGTTCCAAAATTACATTTACATTTCAAGTGCATTCCAAGTAACATTGCTTTCCTAGAATTCTTTTCCATCTTCAAGAGACAACTTCCACTGTATTTCGATAGCACACATAAGTTGCCTTATTCATTCCATATTGAATCTGATGACTTCCTATGAGCAACAAATCCTAGCACAATTTTCTCATTATTTGTGCTTTTCCATTCTAGGCCTCTTGGCAGATGTTATTTGTATTTATGATTATGTCTCTCCTTCCATTGTTGCCACAAGTGGGGTTCAGATGCTGCCTAATTTTCCATTGAGTCCATAGCCAAGATAACTCACAATTCATTTTATCAATCATTTCAGGAACCCAGGGATGGAACCTACCAAGTAGAGATCTCAAACATAGAGCTATAGGAACCTCAAACTCTCATCCATCCTGACCCCCACAATACCCACCCCACACCACACCAAAAAGCTACCCCTTCTCTACTCAACAATCCCTTGGGAATCCCCTTCCTCGAGGTTTTATTTAGTGTGTGTAGAAAGGTAGTCCAAACCCCATTGTCCTTTTTTAGGAGGTCTCAACCTTCATCAGTAGTCCCATGTCTCTTCCTTCCTACAATTTTCCAACTTAAAGACATTGAAAACCATCGTTTTTTTTTTCCATCTAGCATCCATCACTTGTCCTATATAGAACAAGTCTCATCATCTCACACTCACTGACATGTACAATACTGCATACATAAAACCTGTCCTTCTAAACATATTCACAACAACCAATAACCATTAGCTTCATCATGAATTTTTTAATAAAATTCCACCTCTAAATTAACTCATTCATATATTATTCCCATGAGATCCTTCTCATGATTTTTGGATCCCACATGGATTAACACATAATATTCCTATAATGTGTTCGTGAGACATGAATCTAAATCATCCAAACATCAATCAACATTTATTAACAAAACTTAAATCTAAAATTTCAAGTGTCTCCTATAGAAAATCATAATTTAGTTAATCAGCGGGCCTTCCTCATATGGTTTGGCTCTTGAAGGTGGTAACACTCCATCCTTAATCATGGTCTCATTGTCATTGTCATCACTTGGAAATCCACCTACATCACATACGCTTGACATATATCTCAAATATCCAAACAATCAATAACAATTTCAGCAATACAAATTTCATTGTGATACTTTCAACCATCAAGAAATTAACTTTATAATTATACACCCAATAATTGATTAATATATCAATGAAATGAACTATAAATTTACATACATATAGTCAAAATAAAGCATTATGGATGCACTCAACTTATTCCAACTCTCATGCATGCAACACTAGCATAATCTCACATTCTTCAAATGCAATCAAACACTCATGCTCAATTTCATAGCATGCATAATTACATTATCCAACCACATATTCCTATTGTGATTATTAATTTGTTTAATTGTTCATTTGTAAGGTGCCACCCTCTCCCTCATGCCATTATATATGAGGTGAGGGTTAACTTATTAATTTCATCTAGCTTTATTACTTCCATATCCATATCATCCTATAGAATGATCTTAGACCACCAGGTCCAACATTCTAAAGTCCATTGCACCCAACAATGTCAATCATACCACCATTCATCAAATGTCATTGTTTTAAAGCAGTATTGCTACAACACAGTGTTGGATACAAAGTTTGAAATATAGTTCCGTCTGGATTTGAACCTGTGACCTCCTAAGAGGAAACACATGCTCTTAACCATTAGGCCCACTCATGATTTACCTTAACCATTAGGCCCACTCATGTTGTACACATGTTAAATTAAATTTTTTCTGACATTGGTTTGTTATTTTTCAAGCAAACCATAATGCATATGTGTTGGTGTGAGTACCTAAACAATTTTTTTTTCTTTTACAATTTTAGACAATGTATTGTTCTTATGCTTCACTATTTTTTCAAAATTTATAATATTAGTTTTATATTATTTTTTAAATTAAGAAAGTCATTATACCCCTGAAATTATGAGGTCATATATTAGTGGAGATAGATGGGATTAACATAATCTAACTATATGTTAGATATTTGTTTTCTCTTATGGACTATATAATTCATTTAAAAAATTATCAAACAAGAAAAATGAAGGAACAAAAGACATGTATTTTAGGATTTTGATACATATCAAAAACAAAATAAATTAAAAATAATATTTACAATAATTTATTTTTAAAAACTATATTTTTGAAATCTACATTCAAAGATATATATATGTGTCTACAGTTTCATCTATAAAGAATTTATGCTTTCTGTATATAAATAATATTAAAAATGTATTTATTAAAAAATATTATATTATCATGAAAAATATAGTTTTTGATATAGTTGTAGCTCAAACCACCATACTTGTCTTTCCAAACCTACATCCAAACCAACCAAATCAACAAACACATAATTTGGAATTTTCAATGACCATACAAAAAAATGAATTCAAATAATATGCACATCCTTTGAAAGTGATGCTTAAATGAAGATAAATCTAGGACAAAATTATCTAGCATTTGCATCTCAAATTGCTTAAAATCCAACAACCCACAACCCTACTACTACAACATTAAATAGCTTGAGACACACTGAATATAGTTGTTGCATATGAAACTACTAAAAATCAAAAAACCACAACCCTATTACTATAACATTAAATGGTTTGAAACAAAATGAATATAGCAAACTGCTTAAAATCCAAAACCCACAGCCCTACAGCTACAACATTAAGTAGCTTGAGACAAAGTGAATATAGCTATTGCATCTCAAACTGCTTAAAATCCAAAACCCACAACCCTACTACTACAACATTAAATAGCTTGAGAGTGAGTGAATATAGTTGTTGTGTCTCAAACTGCTTAAAATTCCAAACCCCACAGCCCTACTACCACAACATTAAATAACTTGACTACTACTACAACATTAAATAGCTTGAGAGAGAGTGAATATAGTTGTTGCATCTCAAACTGCTTAAAATCCAAAACTCACAACCCTACTACCACAACATTAAATAGCTTGAGACAAAGTGAATATAGTTGTTCCATCTCAAACTGCTTAAATTCCAAAACCCACAGCCCTACTACCACAACATTAAATAACTTGAATCAAACTGCTTAAAATCCAAAACCCACAGCCCTACTACCACAACACTAGCTTATACATCCCTTGCATCTCAAACCACTTAAAATCCAAAAGCCCCATAGGTACTATTACTAAATTAAATGACCTACAACACACTAAATATTGATCCCGGTAAATCCATCTGTTTAAAAATGGAAAGAATTCCGTTGATGGAAAGAATTTCGTTGTTGGTTTTTCCACCAGGAAGTAAAGATTGATTTTTGTTCTGAAATCAACTCAGTAGACATATTATCCTTTGAGTCGGACTCGCTTCTTCGTTGCGGACTCGCTTCATCGTCGCCATATCTCGGCTGCTTCCGAGGATAAATCCAGTCGCGCATCAACGCCCGGCTAAGGTTGGTGAGCATGTCAATATCCTTAGACGAGTATTCGTTCACGTCCGAGGAAATGGGATTCTTATTCTTCTTGAGCACCATGTACGGGACGAAGGCGGGAACGGGCGAGTAAGAAATGATCGTGCCCGCGTCCAGTTTTAAGACCATCTGGAAGGTCGGCGGATGTCGATTTAAAGGCACAGCTGCATGGGCACGGAGCCTGCGAAGGATTTGGCGCGTCGCGGTTGGAAATTTGTCGACGACATCGTCAAGGTTGGAAATGTTTATCTATCCACGTTTTTCCATCTTTTTGTATGCTCGTGCATGCAGGGACGGCAAGCGGGTCATTTCATGAGGGGCAGAAGAAGCAATTGTGTCCCAAAAGCTTTTTGTGTTCTCGTATGGCTCATTTTTCATCGAGTAAACACTGAGGGATTGGCATAGATCGCTCAAATATTTATCGCCCATGTTTTCTGTCTGAAATAAAAACACTGTACTGTCAGTAAGATACTCCGGTTTCAGAATAAAACGAACAAGTTAAAGGTGTCTGGTAGTGGGTGGATTTCGAATCCTCCAAATGTGTTTGTTCCTCAGTCACGATGTTTGATATCTGCTCTGAAACAAGTTGTGAGATTCAACAATGCGTTTTATATTAATTGAAATTTGCACTTATTTTTCATTGGAAATCACCTTCTTCAAATTTAATTTGTTTTTTTTTCTTTCAAAATAGAAACTCTAGCTTTATTTTCCCCGTTAATAACATTTTTTTAATAGTTTAAATTTTATATATATATATATATATTCAAGTTAAACTATTTCTTAGGGGTACTATCTTTTTATAGGATTTGGACTATGTGGTGGTTTTGTTGAATCTAAATTTGCAAGGGTTTATATTATGGTTTTGAATGTATAAATGGATTATGAATTTGTCGACTATATCAAAATTTTAGTTGTTTTTTATTTATTTATTAAATTTATAGGTTTTTTTTTAACTTTTATCAAAGTCAATTCAAGTGGCTACCTCCTTAAGTTAAGGTGTGGGTCTTCTCAAGAATTTTTGTTTTTGTTAACTTTTCTCAAAGTCAATTCCTGCTACCATGTGATCCAATCCTTAGGAAGTTTTAACAACTTAGATTTCCTTGGACCATGGTTTCTTAGACCAAAGTCCACTCCGTCAAGTGAAGGAAATTCTAGCAAACAAAAAAAGTCTCAAGATTCCTAGGGTGTTTCAAGGGATCAGAATTATTACAAGTTAATAGAAACCAAATTATTGGACTTTGGAAATTCCATTTTGATGTTGATAAATATTATTAAAAATAACACATAGTTTTGAATTTTTCTATTAAGCCCCCATTCCCTTACGTGCAACAAGGACCAAGGTATTAGCCCAACAAAGAAGGGTTCAGTTGACAGCACCTGCGATGCAGATGTAGTCTCAACCGAGATATCTTTTCGATGGGTAACTGCCATAACCATGTTTATGTAGTTGGGTGGGGGATTTAAGGCCCCTTGGTTTTCTACTAATGCGCTCAACAAAAGATGATGGGTGGGGTGTCTATACTTGTTACACACAGTTAAGTTGTGCCACAACTTTCTCTTCGACAGGTATTATAACAACAACCCAATGCAACATAGGCACATTCAATAACAACAGTGCGACAAATACATATAAATTCCTTCATATGCAAATGCATAGACACATTCACAGTAACATATATGCAATTCAATCGCAATCATAATTCACACATTTGACACAGTATCTAACGTGCAAACCTATCCAAGAAAAACCACAAAGGCACTCTTCATCTGAGATGAGAAATATATGGCACATTTGGTATGCGCACTAAGCTGCAGACTCTGTTTTAGATATTTTTTGTTTATCTGTACAGAATTATTTCTCCTCTCATGGTCTTCGGTGTTCTCTCAATATTCTTTCTCTACTTGAATCTACTGCTGATCCGCACACATCCTTGATTAACTCAATCTCTACTATGGCTTATGCTAATGATCTGCAAACAGCCTGGATCGAATCAATCTCTACTACACTCTTGCGCACTCAGTTGTAGGGTCTTGTGACTTTTCTCTACTACTTGAACACATTAAAATACTAACACAATACAAATCAGACTGTCACTAAATGACCAGATGCTACTAAGACTAACATCAATAGACCCTCCAAAGGCTAACCCACATACAAATTGGGTTCCTCCTTTTATAGGTTCGTACATGTCACTTTCAACCGACTTCATACAGTTAGCCAACATGTTGTCTTTCATATTCTATCAACATATGACAGTACGCACTAACGACCTGACTTACAAAGATGCTTTCATACGTTAGCCGAATCCATACCCATGATCTTTTTGGGATGTCGCTTTCTGGTTGTTGTGCCACTGCACATCTTTTGACATGGGTAAATCCATCATGTCCTTCCTTTCCACTTTCTTTTCTTCTTTCATTGTTCCACTTTCATCGCGGTATCTCTTCTATTGGTACTTCCTCTTCAGCTGTGACTTTTCTTAACTCTTTCTTATTTGTATGCTTCCATCCTTCTTTTTTCGCATATTCCTTTCTTGCTACTTCTTATACGTTGGCTTCCTTCCTTCTGCAGCTGCTTCTATCACAACTCCTTTTCATTCTTCTCCTTCTTTCTCTTCTTTCATTGCAGGTCCTTTTAATTCTTGTGACCTAGCTCTTTTCTATCCTTAGGAAGAATCCTAACTGAAATCTACCTATCTCTCCCTAGGCCCAACATCCCCCTACCACTAACCCTTGTCCCCCTCTGTTGGGCCTCAGGATAGTAGGGTAGAATTCATGTAGAATTATTCCTAAGTATGGAGAAGAACATAAAGGAGAAGAGGAAGGACCTATGACAGAGGAAGCAACATCAACGAAAAGGGAAGGATGTTGTGACAGACTCAAGGAAATAGAAGAAGAAGACAAAGAGAAAGCGTGGGACAAGTAAGTTGCGCCAGATATGTAAGCTACAAAAGAAGGACAGAACAAGATAAAATATGGCATGGAAGAATATCAGCAGAAGCAGGCATGCAAATAGAGTAACGCCTGGAAAGTGACAAAAAGGCATAACGCTGAGAAAGTGACATCCCTTAACGATCGTGGATATGAGCTCGACTAGAGACGGTGGAAGCCACATGGGTGAAGGCATCTTTATAAGTGAGGCCGATAGTGCATCTCGTTATGTGTTACTAGAATAGGAAAGACAACTTGTTGGCTGGATATAGTAAGTTGGATGAGATAATGACTAAAAATGAGTGTGTAATGAGTCTATTAGAGTTTGTATCGAGTCGGTATTGCATTTGTAATAAGCATGTATGGGATTTGTATCGAGTCTGTAATGGGGCTATAAAATAAAGAACCCAAGTTGTAGATTGGTTAGCCGATTAGCTGATTAGCGGATGTAGCATCTAAGTAATCTCTAGACTCTTGGAAAGATGCTTGAGTTAGACTTGAAATAGGAATTTTTGTTAGTGAATCTATATCGTTGAGTGCATCATAGTAGAGGTTCTGCAGCTGAGTGTGCAGACAAGAAGAGAAGGTTGAGTCAATCCAAGCTGTGTGCGGATCACCAGTAGGAGTAGAATACGAAGAGAAATATAGAAGATCAGAGATCATGAGAGGGAGGAAAATTCTGTAAAGATAGAAGAGAGGATCCTGAGCAGAGTCTGCAGCTTTGTGCATAGACAAAAGGTGCATCTATTTCCTCATGCCGAATGAAGAGCAACTTGTAGTTTTTTCCCGGATGGGTTTCCACGTTACATGCTATGTATATGTGTGAATGTTGAAGTAGCTTAAATATATGTGTGAATGTTGTGTTGAATGACCGGTTGATTATTGTGTTCCAAATGGATAAATGTATGATTGTCGCATTATATTAATGAATATGCTTATTTTGTATGATCACTGATTGTTCATCTAAGTTGGATAAAAAATGGTTGGATCATAGCTTGGTGTCGAAATATTGTGCATACAAGTAACCCACCTTGCTGGTCTTCATCGGAAACCTTGGTGCAAAGCCAAGGTACTAAAACACCCTCTTGCACAACCTGCGGAAATGTGGTTCTAGAAGTTACCCATAAAACTGAGATATCTTAGGTGAGACGAAATCTATGTTGCAAGTGCTGCCGGCTGAGCTCCGCTTCATCGGGTCGATATCTTGGGATTTGTTGTGCTGACCAAAAGGTATTGAACCTAGGTCCAGGTACAGAGAGAGGAAAGAAAGCCAACAAATGGCTATGTTGTTAGGACCTTAAATTGTTGTGGTGAGGGATATGTTGTGGCAACCCACGAAACCGGAGATCCAAGATTGGGTTGAAGCCAAAGAGCTAGAGTTTGCACGAAAAGAAAGTGAAGGATCTCGGTGGAACCCAATAAAATGGTTGAGCCAGTACATTCATTTAGATATTCATGTGATTTTCTTTGTTGAGTTTCCCATCGTATTGCATGAGTGGTTGTCTAAGTTGGAAACCCAGCAAAGGAATTTTCAAGGAGGAGAATCAAGAGAGTGGAGTCCTTGCTTGATTGAATGACTAAAAAAGAGTAAACAAACCTATATCAAGGGAAGTGGCTTTTTGGGTAGATAGTATCCTAGAAGGATATATTACTTATTTTGTTGACACAATAACCTCATACAATGAGACAGAGTGAATATTTTTTCAAGGACCACGTAGCAGATACCTATCATCTTTAAAGACATGGATAAAAATGCTTTTATGTGAAAAAGGCATTCTGTGAATGCAAGACTAAATAACAAAGGGTGGCTATGTCTTAGCAGAACACTAGAGTGAGATGTTCTTAGGGGATATTGGAACTAAACTAGAGCTAGGATTTTTAAGAAGCAGAAGATGATTCAGGTTCGACAAAAGATGAAAAAATATGCTAGAATGAAGGAGTTGCAGCACAAATCGAGAAGAAGAAGGCTACGAGTTTGTGTCATAATTAGACGAAGGTTCATGTGACGAAGAAGAGGAATATCAGTCAATCTCAGAAGGTGACGGAGAGTCCAAATATTCGACTGAAGCTCCATAAAAAGAACGTGCATAAAACTCACCTACAGTACCAGAGGTAAGATCACGAGACCTATATCCAAGTGATTATGTAAATACAAGTACTACTAACATTGTAAATAGCAGACAAGGAAGTCCGACTAGTCCAAATTTTGTTTCCACTGTACCAATAAAAAATACAATGGCTAGACCTAACACTAAGCTCCCAATATTCAACGGAAAGAGGTTGGAAGACCCAGAACATCATTGGTTTCTTTGTGACATTGTCTGGACTATATGATAGATTTACGATGAGAATATCAAGAAAGCACAGATGATCACAACACTACGAGGTCATGCACTAAACTGGTATATGAAATTTTCCATAGTACTAGTAGGAGCTATACCGAAAACACTCAACGAGATTCAACTGGGGTTGATAGATGAATTCAAAAAATTTGAAGTCTGGATCACAATGCATCATTGAGATCAAAGAGACTAAGCAGCTACCTACATAGTCTGTTTGGGACTTTGACCAAAAATTTAAGACATTAATGGCCAAAGTGAGTTTCCAAATGTCGGATGTGCAACACAAGGAATTGTTTGTTTCTGCCTTGCTACCACATATACGAACCTCATTAATGCAATAGAAACTTGTGTCATAGACAGATGCTCTTGAAATGCCAATGAGATTAGAAGCCTCGTTGGTTGGAGATACTGGCTCGAGAATTATGAAAATTCAATCGCAGTTGTCCAATCTTATCGTGCAGCTCCAAGAAATTAAAAGAGGAAAAGAAGTTCAGGAGGAACTATGGTGTACAAGATACAGAATAGATGGAGGCAATAAGGACAATTGTGTGATTCTCATGAACTATGTCGCAACATGTGCGTCAAACCCCTTAAAAACCCAAGGATTTCCTTGGTGTAGAATATGCCAAACTAGAGGTCACAAGTCCAACGAATGTGTGTACTTACAGAAGATTGTAAGTGCACCCGTTAGTATATATTGTAAATTTTGTAAATTATTAGGTCATGATGAGAAAGACTGCAGAGAACTTCAGCTACTGCAAGAAAAATCAATGGATACATACTTAATGAAAAATGATGAGTGCAACCTCAGTATTGGTCTGCACCATATCAACAACAGCAATATCCTCAACCACAATACTAGTAGAATCAGTATTGTCAACAACAATAATACTCTCGACAAAGGGGGGCAGGAATTTTAGAGGTAGAGGATAGCCACAAGGAAGAGGATTGGGTCGAGGAAGAGTCCAAGTTGTATGTTATAATTTTGGGAAGCTAGGACATCTTGCCCGATATTTTAAAAGTCATGCGAAAAATTGTACATATTGTAAATAATTTGATCACACTGTCGAACAGTGTTTACATATTATTGTGAAATGGTAGGCTACAACTTTCGTTAACCCAAACCAGGTGCAAAATCCAAATCCAAACCCCAATCCGAATATTCATATTATTTATGTCAAAACAAGACAACCCCGTATTGTTGTATTCACAATAGGAGGTGTTGCGACGGGAGCAAATCAAAATACATAGCAAGGACAACCACAGGTGAGACCTGCGGCACAAAAGAAATCTTCGCTCGATGTACAATAGGAGAAAGAAGTATCCTTAAAGGTGCGACAAAGAATTTTTTGATACCAATCAAACATCGACATATGGACAAATTAGAGCTATGCTCGAACGATTTTAACAACTAATCAGGAAGCCACCAATGAAAAATGTTATTAAGCTTAAAGAATTTTTCAAATTTTTTTTAGCACTAATCCATGATAAATATGTTGTTGTAGAACTGACATCACTCATAGAAGAAACAGCATAATACCTTTGACCTAAAAAAATAGTTAATCATATCGGGAGAAAATTGAAGACAGGCTGAGAACTGCGAATGACTGCGTAGATAGGAGATTATGATATGGACTATATCATATTATATTTGGGCTTGGATGTTAATATATTAACAAGACAAACATGGGAGAGAATGAATAAGTCACGACTAGACTAGTCTTCTATTCAGCTGAGGCTTGTGAACCAGTCAAAGGTTCTACTAATCGGTAGACTAACCCAAGTACCTATGGAAGTCAAAGGCTTAAGAACATATGCCAATTTTGAACTTATTGACATTATCAATGACACAAACCCATATCCTGCACTTCTAGGAATTGATTGGGCAATACACAACCAAACTATTATAAACTTCAAGACCAAACTATTATACACAACCAAACTATTGTCATTGTCATTCGAATATTCTGAAATAAGAGTGGTTGCACCAATTGATCCACTTGAAGGACAACGATATGTCGATCTTGTACATACAGAAGGGAAGGACAATTATCTAGACCAGTTGTACATCATCATGTCTTCAAAGGAAGACTATATTAACCCAACAGTTGATGGAAACCTGATTTGGTGGAGTGTAGACTCATACACGTCCGACTCAGCCGATGCTCTGCAAAATTGGTAGAACAGGCTACATGAAGTCTCCATGCATAGATGTGTAATAATAACAAGAGTTGTCTAAAGGGTAGGAGCCGAAGCAAGTGTGTTTCCTACATATGAAGGATTACCTAACCTTGCATATTTTTTGGTAAAATTCGAAGAAAAGGTTACATAATCAGAGTGATTTTCCGCTTTGGACTATGTGATGAAAGTTATGCCCGCTAGATGGTGGGGTACACCCAAACAATCTATCTCTGAATGGCCACAACGTAGGATATTAATGGAGATTGGATTTGGGGAAGAGATAAGTTGCCCTAATCAAAAATATACAGGACTGACATATTCTGGGAAACATATTGAGCACTGTTGAGGGATTTGGTAAGAATATCCATGACAAGATTGGGTTCATCGATTCATCCACACCCTGGAAATGGTACCAAGAAGTTGGTACACCTTAGAAGAGTTGTGAAAAGGAACCATTGAATGGGAAATCTTAGTTGTAAGCTTTACCCAGAAATTTGAATTTGTAAGCGAACACCTAACAGTGGATGTTACATTATAGGTAATAAAGGAGAATATCTTTGAAACAAATACCGGTTGCGGACATGAAATTCCATAAATGCAACATGACTACACATAATTGGACAATGTGTTATAATATCACAAAGGATCTGAGCGATAATGACCTATTCACCATAACATCCATGTGTCAAAAGGAATGTGCTAAGTGGAAAGAGTTCGCACGTGTGAAGATACACGGAACCCTGCTAGATGTAACATGAAAAAAGGAAGAGTGTTATGCCGACGTCGCATAAAATTGTGAGAAAGAAAATCAAGTTGCAAGGAGTGAGACAACATGATGAGAGAGCTCTGAAGAAAAGTGGAAGTTTCAAATGAAATGATAGTAGCATAAAGTGATTCCATGATTGGTATAGTACTTAAGAAAAGTACTGACAGAGTACTTGTCAGTCATTAATCTATCAATATTGACAGAATCAGGTGGCATACCTTGGGACCATGTCCACCATAAATAACAATAATCGTATTTACTTATGCCAACTAAGTGACGGCGTGCTGAAAAAGTTTCCTTAAATAACCCACACTGCCGCCCCGGGACATTCGAAAGATGGAGTACTTTCTAAGTAGAGACTGCTCATGTGAAAGATGGCTGTCAAGAATTTGTTGTTTCATAATATGCATTGTTACCATATGTAGAATGATTGTAACTCAAACAAGAAAAGAGCGAGTATTATATGAAACCCAATGAGCAGAAACCAATTTATCTCCATTATGATAGTAATTGTTAACCCCCCTATGATACACGTATCCACTACTCCTATGGAACATGGTAGAGGACATAGAACCTCAAGGAACCAACCTCGGCCAGTTGTTTTCCAAGTCCCACCTTGATCGTCAAAAAAATGCAGAATTCAAGAACACAAATCGCTAGAAGCTCCTAAGTGGAAGCAATCGATGAAGAAGCCGAAGAAGTAGAAAGCTACAACAACACCACCATTCTAGGAAGAACAAGAAGAATTTGAAACCAGGACTTTATTGTTGCCATGCATTCCTCCAAGGAGGATGGATGCACCCCCGGTTAGCATCCCTAGAAAAATCTATGCTACAATGGTAGCACCTAAAAAATCGAAAGGTATGAAATTACTGCAAGATATCCTGCTTCAGCTAGTAAAACTACCCTTTGAATATTTAGACACCAGTAAACTCAGTGCCCTTGATAGGAAGAATTATATGAAGTTGGTTCGAGATACACCAGAATCACTAAACCAGTTTGTTCCAATGCAATGAGTAAATGATTAGAACATTCAGGGCTACTGTCACTCCTCTTCATGCTGCACTTTGGTTGGACCACAAAGGTGGATACTTACGTAAAACATTTGTTGGTAGTATTTCATGTAGAATTCCTTTATTTAGACAAACCCTATTCAATTGATGTCGACATAGTCTCAGCAATCACATGACTGTCGAGAGTTGGGTGGGACCTAGTATCAACCTTTGAGAAAGGCAAGTACCCAGCCCAGATTGCAAAATACACAGAAAAGTATGGCCCGGTCATCTCTAGAAAAGAGTTCTTAATATCATCTATCAATTACCCTACTACTCATATGGCAGCAACGATATTAACACACAAACTGTTGTGTGTCTCGCGACCGAAGTAATGTTGGCTGCACTCTGTTCATAAGGAGTTCAAATCAATTTGTCTCAATTCTTTCTTAATAAAATGCTATAGGATGTCACTTCATAATAGGAAGAAGGTACTCGTTTCCATTATTCTTGGTTGTTAATTTTAATCTCATTTACTGTGTGGTCTGATCCAACACATTATTAGCCAGTAGACTTACCCGTCTTCTATAGAGAAGCGAGATACCAGAACTTGTGGTTCTCGCATGAAAAAGATCGACAATTGAGTAGAAACAGTGAATTTTTTGTCCATACTGAAGCTTTAAGGAACTTGGTAAAGCAGCAGGTAAGACTTAGTGCAACTACAATGTTCAAGTTTCAACATAATGTCAATTTTCAATTAGGATCGCACTATATTTACATCCAACTATATTGAGCACTATATTGTGTGGTTTATGACACAATATGTGCTCAAGGAGGAACATCTAAAGACCATTATCAGTGATTGGCTAGAAGAATGGCAATAAGATGGATCACCACCTTTTGGAGAGAATAATAACCAACACACAGATGCCACAATGCCAGACAAAACTTGGCCTATTCAGCCTCGGAATGAGTCACCGCTAGAGAAACAACAACAGGAAGTGCAAAATGGAGAAGTACAAAGAGAACCTCCGCGTAAGAAATAAAAGGCTAAGAAGGAATCCAATACTTATCGTATGGATGACAAGGAAGTCGCAGCCTTAGTTGAATCCCTCCAAAAATTTGCCCAGGTGAGTTTCAACGACTTAGGTAGGAAACATAATCAATTTATTAGTACTATCACAAACAGGCTAATTGAACTGGAGAGAACAATTGAGGAAGTCAAAATTGTTGTAGATTTTGTGCCACAGGTACCTCCGTTGCAGGATGCACTTGGCCTGTCAGAAGCATACGAAACCCTGTGACCCAGAGAAGATCACCTCAACAAAGTACAACTAAGTAGAGACATGATGGAATTATAAACCCCATACCCTAGCGAGGTGGATAGAACTGTTGGCCAGGTATTTTTAGATTTCTCAAAAATTTGATTGAAGGATGTGCAAACATTACACAAAGCAGCAGTTATAGAGATTCGAATTCAGGGAAATATCCTTAAAAAGTAGGTGAAACACTCATCAAAGACTATCAGTAAAACCAAGGCCAAAATGCAAAGAACCACAAAAGAAGAAAGAAATAAAGAAGTAAATAAACAGAAGATCAAAAATGTCATTAACCTTGTTTGTTTGAATCTTGATGATGTTGCAATATCATAAGACATGCCATCAGAAGAAAAGGTCCTCTGGCTAGATTAGATAGCAGCTGGCCTTAGGAAGAAAGTAACTCAGTTAGAAGAGCAAAGGAGGCCCAACACACCCCCAGAATTTCTAGAAAGCAAAAGAGACACAGCCGCTCAGGCTGCAAAAAGAATAGAGGAAGCAGAGAAAACATGTGCTAAGGTTGTGGACCAAGTCTCCTAGACTTGGGAATCCCTAATGGACGATGGACAATCAAAAAGGATTGCAAGTGAGCCCACCGGGTTTAAATCAAATATAACACAGATAATAAATGGGATGAAGCAGCTGCCCTTGGAGTGGAAAAAGTTCAAGGTCGTAGAAATGCACAAACTATAGCAGTAAACAACTACGTTGCATGCACAACAACATCAATGCAAGAAAAAGATAAAGGAATTACAGTCAAAAGCAGAGAGAGTTACAGGAATAATTCATCCTGTGCACTAGAAGGTGTGTGAGGTAGAGGCATATGTAGAAAGAGTCATGCCGAAACACATCAGTTTCGACCTAGTGGAGCACATGTAGAAAACAGAGGAATAAGTGCGTGCAAAGACAGAGAAGTTGGTGAAAATCATGGAGTATTTTCATAACAAAATCAGTGCAAGTCATTTTATGGAGCACTAGTACGCGTGGCTTGAGACGAGCCAAAGGTGAGGGTTGGGGGCATATTGGGACTCAGGATAGTAGGTATGAATTCATGTAGAATTCTTCCTAAGTATGGAGAAGAACATAAAGGAGAAGAGGAAGGAGCTATGACAGAGGAAGTAGCATCAAGGGAAAGGGAATGATGTTGCAATAGAAGAAGGAAAGAGAAGAAGAAAACAAAGAGAAGGCACGGGACGAGGAAGCTACGCCAGATAAGTAAGCTATGATAGAAGGACATAACGAGATATGAGATGACATGGCAGAATATCAGTAGAAGCAAGCATGCAAATAGTGTAACAACTGGAAAGTGAAAGAAAGGCATAACGCTAAGAAATATATAGCCCTTAACGATTGTGGGTATGAGCTCGACTAGAACCGATGAAAGTCACACGCGTGAAGGAATCTTTGTAATTCAGGAAATAGGAAAGACAACTAGTTGGCTGGAAATAGTAAGTCGAATGAGATAGTGACTGAAAAGGAGTCTGTGATTAGTTTGTTAGAGTCTGTATCGAGTCGGTATTGAGTCCGTAACAAGCATGTATGGGATCCATATCAAGTCTATAATGGGGCTATAAAATAAGGAACCCAAGTTGTAGATGGGTTAATCGGTTAGTTGATTAGTGGATGTAGCATATGAGTAATCTCTAGACTCTTGCAAAGATGCTTGAGCTACACTTTAGATATATGTTTTTTTTAGTGACTTTGTATCGCTTAGTGCATCAAAGTAGAGGTTTTGCAGTTCAATGTGTAGACAAGTAGATAAGGTTGAGTCAATCCATGATGTGTGCAGATCACTAGTAGGATTAGAATATGAAGAGAAAGAGAGAAGATCAGAGAGAATGAGAGGAAGGAAAATTCTATAAATATAGAAGAGAAGATCTTGAATAGAGTCCGCAGCTTTGTGAGCAAAAAAAAGGTGCGTCTATTTCCCCATGCCATATGAAGAGCAACTTGTGGTTTTTGCTTGGATGGGTTTCCACATTACATGTTGTGTATATGTGTGAATATTGAAGTAGCTTAGATATATTTGTGAATGTTGTGTTGAATGACTGGTTGATTATTGTGTTGAAAATGGATAAATGTATGACTACCGCATTATATTAATGAATATGCTTATGTTGTGTGATCATTGATTGTTCATTTAAGTTGCATAAAGAAGAGATGGATCATAGCTTGGTGTCAAAATATTGTGCATACAAGTAACCCACCTTCTCGGTCCTCGTTGGAAACCTTGGCACATATCCAAGGTACTAAAACACCCTCCCACACAAACCACAAAAATGTGGTTCTGGAAGCTACCCATAAAACTAAGATATCTCTGGTGAGACAACATCTGTGTCACAAGTGCTATCGGTTGAGCTCCACTCTGTCGGACCAATATCTTGGGCTTTGTTGTGTTGAACAGAAGGGACTAAACCTGGGTCTAGGGATAGAGAGAGGGAAGAAAACCAACACCCTCTCTCTTTCTCCCCTCCTCTCTCTAACCCTTGCTAGCGCCTTCCCTCACTCTACATCCCCCTACTCCTCCCCCACCTCTAAAATTTGATGCTCTCTCTCTCTCTCTCTCTCTCTCTCTCNTCCCTAACCCAACTCATACTCTCTATACCCATTAAAACCACCTAAGCCCCTATCTCTTTCTCTCATACTCCCCCTCCCCAACTCTCTTTGTCTCTCCTAATCCCCTTTCCCTTACCACTTCCCTCTCTCTCTCTCTAACCCCCTTCTATCTAACTACCCTATCATCCCTGTGAACCTACCTACTCCCCCAACCTTAATCTATCTCTTTCACTCCCCTAAACCCCATTCTCCCCCATACCCTAATCACCCAAACCCTCTCACTATATCTCTCTCTCTTCTACTCCTCCACCAACCCTTAATTCCACCACATATATCTCCCCCAACCCTCTAACACTTCCTCACTCCCCACCTCTCTCTCTCTCTCACACACACACACACCTACTCCTCCCCCTACCCCTACCCCTTTCAATATATATCTCTCCTAATCACCCTCCTCATGACCACTTACCACCCCCCCCCAATATCTCTCTCTACTCCGAACCCATACACCTTCTTCCCACTAACTACCTTAATCCTCCCTAAACCCCTACCCCCAACCCTGATATTGTTAAGATTTCATATGTTAAGCTAGATATCATTAGTGTTTAATCAAATTCACAATAGTAGCATATGCAGAATCACTGAAAAAAACACAATCACAAGATAGACATAGTATTTATCCTGGGAAACCCTCAAGCAGAATAAAACCCAACAAAACTTCCTCTGTATAAGATGTATAAGATAAAACCTCAAAACAGGTGTTAGAACCCTGTAATTTTCCTATGGTTGTTGTAGGAAGTCACAGGGGTAACCATTTCAAGCTAGATTTAGACTGAACTCTAGCCAAGGCAGTCATAGAGGGCTCTCTCTTGTCACAGTAACCTTCACATACACATTTATCTTTAAACACGCATGCAGAAGACTAGATTTCTTCTAGTAACATGATAGTTACAAAATAAAACAGGTTGTAAAGATAAACAAAATCAAAACCATTGGGTGATGGAGTCACAGTCAGAAACATTCAAGGATGTTACAGCATATAATGAAAAGGGTTTTTTCTTCGTTGATATGAGGAAAAGTAAGCACGGCATTTATCAAAATATCCTTTAAGTGGTGGTGAGAAGAAACAGAAAATCCTAGCACGGCAAGGGGCACCTGTTGATGGGAGAATCCCTTGCAACACCTTTAGTGGAAAAATGACTGAGGGAAAAAACTGAAACAGAGCACCTATCTATGGATGAATTCTTTCAAAGCTATTACAGTCACATTACAAACATGATTTCTGATGCAAGAGCGCCTAACAGAGGGCGAATTCCTGCATACTACTCTAGAAATGTATTAGCAGAATAAAACACATATGAAAATGAATTAAAAAGAGAGAGAACACACTAAACACAAGCACCGTGATGAATCTCATAAACATAGAGAAATATATTCATTATTGCTCCCAAAAAAGTTGCAAAGCTACAAAAACCGTCGCTGAGGCCTCAAAAATGAAAATCAGTCCAACCTCCTATCCTCCTCAAGGGAGGTTCTATTTATAGTGCGGACTACCCCCAAGATGTGTCTTAAAATGGGGCATCAAATTGGTTACAAAAACGGGGAATAATCCTAAAGCCATCATACTGAATCTCAACAGACTCTGACATGGCATATTTTTTTAATATTTACATATATAAAACAAGAAAAGGAATAAGAAGTGTGCTTGATCAAAATGAAAATGTAGCATTTGGCCTCCGGCTTACTGGTTGAAAGTGATGTTTCGGAGCACTCCCAATGGTTTGGTTCTGACTCGGCTTTGGAATTCCATTCAACATAAGAGGTGAAGGTTCCTTAGATCATTACAAGCATTCATTCGGATACTGATGCCCCCAACTCTTCACCATTTTACCCCTTTTGAGGAAACAGATTGTTGAAAATAGGTCTCAGATATCCAACTTCACATCTCAAATGGTGCTACTTGTGTAAAATATGAGAGTGGTTTTTGTAATTTACCATGTTACTGACAAGACCCATGTTTCCATTTGGCCAGATTGTTCTTCATCCCTTCGGGATATTCTTTTGAATTTGATGACTCGGACGGAATTGCGAAATTATGGAAAATTGACCTCTGAGGATGGAATTGACCCTCCCAAACCATAGCACATGTGTAAAAAATGAGAGAGGTTACTGTAGATGAACATATTAGGAAGAAAAACCTCTCTCAATTTCCCAAAATGCTTCTTATATTGGTCATTTGGGAAAAAAGAAAGGAAGCCTGATGAATTTAAAATATTTTACCCAATGTTTGAAATGAGTTATGAGCATTGGTTTTATATCTAAATTCGACCTTATTGTCGAATTTTTATTTAATTTTTTCCAAAGTTCATTATTTTATTAACTTGGCTAATGAAAGTTTGTGTAAAAAAATGGTCACATGGTGAGCCATGCACCTGCCGCATCAATAACAATACAAGTCAACAATCCATCAAAGTCGAAGCGCCAAGCTCCCAAAGAGAGATACACACCTATGTTCCTCGATGACTATAGAAGCTGCCAGGGCATATAAATTATAAGAAACCCATTTCATCTTGTGCATGTGGTATATTACCATAGAACAATTTGAAAATACACAAACCCACAAGCCATGAAAACCTTCCAAGAGGGATTTCTCTTTTTCAAAAACGCAAGGATAAAGTAAAAGTCATGACCTGCGAAAGGGCATTAAACCCCGGACCCAATCAACAGCTCGGATCTTATTAAGCTCGATCAAAGGTCCACATTGATCTCACAACGGTAAGTTGCACGAAATTTAAGTTGTGAAGGCTCGACGAAATCTGGTACGAGCTACACGTTCGGACGACTCAGATCATGCTTGATCCCTATCAATGGTCCATAGTGATCTCACATGGGCAAGGTGTAGGAGGTTTAAGCTTTGAAATCCCAACGAAATTTTATGTGCCATAACAAAGACATTTTTCTATGAAATGACTATTTTATTCATTTTCTTCCACAACCTGTTTTCACCCCTAATCTATCACTGCTACTCCAAATCTCTCAGCTTTAGCTCACCAGAGCTCTAATACCATGTAAATTTTCCTTTAATATTCAACTAGGGCTAAACAGTTCCTTCAAAATCTCTACTAATAACCACACATGAATATCTTTTACAGTATGCAGCAAAATATAAAACTGAGAAATAAATCACAATATAGACACTATTATTTTGGGTATGGAAACCCCCGAAAAAACCCAATATGGGAAAACCAGTGTAGCAAACATATATAGATTTTATTATGAGAAAATATGGAACGTCTATATGAAGACACAAACCTAGACTTCCATATCTAGGGTTTGATAGGTAACACTTCACTATGGTCGTGCAGTTGAGAGTTGATGATAGACTCCAGGGGGCACAAAAATTTCCTACATGGAAAGAAAGGATCACAAGGATCGTGGACATTAGTCATGTACAGGAGCACATTGACTCCACAAAAGTTGCACCCACAGATACGGTAGATCTAATAGCTTGGAAGAAGATTGATTCTAGATCCATGTTGATTGTCATGGATGGAGTGAAGGACCAATAGTCCCTCACCTTTCTGGTAAGAATACCGCAACAAATATTTGGACAACTTTGGAGATTATGTACCAAAGCAAGAATGAGAACTAGAAGATGGTGCTGCAAGAGAGGATGCACAACACCAAGATGGCCAAGGGAGGAGCGGTGCCTTATCTCACGAGGCTCATACAGATCAGGCATGAGCTTGGAGCTATTAGCTCTAAGACAATGGATGAGGAGATAGTTCTAATATCCCTCAATGGATTCTCTAAGCCATGGGACACCTTTGTTAAAGGTGTTGTGGCTAGGGAGAAGATCCCTAATTAGCAGAGACTATGGGATGAATTTGCATAGGAGGAGACCCGCATGGGTCAAGGATCAGGTTTGTCACATGCCCCAATTCTGTAAAATAATGTTATCTTATTTTGATTTTATTCCAAGACATTATGTTAAATATAATGCTAAGTTGAAACAGATGACTCGACAGAGTCAAGGATGTGGAATGTAATTCTGAATATTTTAATTTTAAATAAATAAAAGTGGAGACAATAGCTTGGGAGAGCTGTTAAAAAGAGTGTTACTGGTCAAGTTGGTGGAGGAGACTAGGTGGAGAGAAAAAAGACAAGTGGCAGCATCCTCAAACACTTCCTATGTTGCAGGTGGCAACCTCCCTACATTTGGGGTCATGATCCCCCAAGAAAGTGGGATCAGAGCAGGTGGCTCAATTAATGACAACTAACCCAAAAAGACCTAGGCAATCTTAATAAAAAGTACCCATTGAAGAGAGCTGAGGCTGCTCATTCTAGGAGAAGAATCATTCAAGTGAATGCACTTCAAGGAATTCATTGGGAAGGGAAATTTTGAGGAAGGTGTTTGAGGGGTAAACTGCAGGAAAGTGATCTAGTACAGCTTTGCAGCTGAAATATCTTACTGCAGTGTGCAAAGTTGGTATTGAGTCTTTGGACTAGTACTTTGTTGTTTGCTCCACCTAGTTCCATCCAAGGAGACCAGAACAAGCTCGGGGGTCCTGAGAAGTCATTGTTTGAGCGCTCTCCAAGAGTTGGTAGGGAGGAATGGCCTCCCATTGTTGTGGTCATCCAGCTTTAAAACAGGTTCCATTATCTTTTAATTTCTGTGTTATAGTTTATATCTATGTGTGAACAAATAATGAATGATTATATGTTATGCTGTAAATTGTTAAGTTTGAAATCTCTTAGTTGTTTTAAGCTGAATCTGTTCTTTGATGAAAAAAATAAATCCTACCTATGTTTTTCCCCATCTGGAGTAATCTAGATCGTACTCTAGCACAGGTAGTGTGTTTAAATGAATGAAGTATGATAGGAATATGAATGAATAGAATACTTATGTTTTTCATAGTATTAAAGCGTTTTCTTTCAGTAGATAGCTGTTCTCCAAAAAGAAGGTTAATCTGTTTCGTAGAGTTGTTGTTAGAACTAGACTATGTATTTAGAATATTAGAAATAAAACAAAATCATATTATTTTACTAATTGCAGTAGATTCAAGTCTGTAGTTCATTCTTTTACACGGCACCTTATTTATAACTATACTTCTACACTAGAATAGAAAGAATAGAAATATCAGTTGAATGCGTAATATTTATGTTAAGTAAATATGCAAATACAGTTCTATTAGTTTATTTCTTTTCCTACTAATGATAGCTATTTTACTTGCAACTATCTAAACTGTAAGTAAGGATAGGTAACCTGATTAAATTCTAATGATAAACTAATTGAATTTAGAAATATCATAATTAAGAACTTAATAACCCTTATAATATAATTTCTCTTAGAATCAAAATAACGAACAGACAATAGTAACCTATGCATATAATATTATTAATAAAGAACTGTTCATACACTTGCAGACAAATTAGATGTAAGGAGTATTGACAGTATGGAAGTTCTCATTACTTTCACCAAGCTTACAAAAATAATCTTATTAAATAAACACAATTATTATAGACTGCTCTTAGTCTTATTTAATAATATATATAAATACCAACATAAACCTAAAAGAATACATTATTCATAAATAATAATGTTATTAATACAAATAATATTATTATTAACAATAAATAGTAATGTTTATAAATTAATAATTCTTTGAAACAAACTGAAGAAAACTGTGTGACAATAATCGAATTAACAAAATAACAATACAAAAATTAATACTCTATAAAAGTTAAATAGGATAAACCCTAGCTCATATTCTGAGCGTAATCTATTTGTATTTTATATATGTTAGTATCCTAGGTTAAATCATAAGTTAATTCTTCTAAACTATTAAAGAACCAACTGAATTTAAACACAGAAATGAAATACATTTACTGAACTATATGTACAAAATGTATTTATAAAAGAAACTGTGCATTTTCTTTTATTAACAGCATGTATCTATAGAAATAAATGTCAGGGTTAAAACCCTTATGAGTATTACATTTACAAGTACCAAAACATTGAACTAAATAACCAAATTTATACAAATTATGTAGTCATTAAATAAACAGGTTAATAAAATTTACTCAGAGTCCTTAAGGACAAATAGAAAAACTGTATAATTATTATAACAAGAATAATTTATATCAAAATGTGGGTTTTTACAGGTCAAACCCTAATTTATAACTCCAATCAAAACAAGCAAGAATTAAGTTACGGCTGTAAGTATCAGCCTTAAAATTTTAATATAAACCCTTACAGAGTATGTAAACAAAGTACAAAAGCTCGACTAACTGTCAAGAATGGTAAAAACCCTAACAGAGCTTAATATAAAACATATGTTAAATCAAACAAGTTTAAAATACAACACTGTCATTACAAAAACCATTAATTCAACCCAACCGTAAAGCCAAACTTCAACTAAGTACAGTGCTCAGATAAACCGAGTCTACCCTAGCGAGGGTTTGATACTAAGTTTTACAACAACAACCTGTAAAAGCAAACTTCATAACTCGTGGCGAGTTGAGGGAGGGTTTGTCCAAAACCCTGGGCAATTCCATTGACCACCCTAACACTAGTAGAGTGAAAAATCCAACACTTGGACCACGGGGCTTACTCGAAAACAAACCATGAGCCACGGTCGTTGTTGCTAACTGTCTATTTCTCATTGTACAAGTTTTACAGTGGCGAGCACCTGCAAGCAAGGTAATAGACCACTGTCAGTTAACAATACCAATACAAACCACTGTAAAAGCAAAGTAAATTTGCAACGAAGTAATTGAACTCAAATTTATTATTTACCTATCAGATGAGAATGACAAGCAGCCTCAACGAAGCACTGTCACCTACAGGCTGTGCAAATGAAGACCCAAGCAGCTTGTAAGGCAAAAACCTTACACATTGGCAAGCCACAAGAACAGAAGAAGGTAACTAAAGTAGACACCAAGCCACGAAGACAGCGAATGGGAGATTGCACAGGAAGCGAGCCAAGGGTAACAAAAATCTCCACTAGTTACAGAGTGAGAACCCAACCATTGACAATGGCATTCAAAACCACACACATGTGACAATTGCAGCATTACATCAAGGCACAAGACAACCAGAGTGAGGAGGAACGACGGCCGCCATGGAAGCCAAGCAGAGCAGCCTCAAGGGCTAGCGCAAACTGCGGAAAGAAAATGATAAGGGTTAGGTTTCAAGCAGTGTTTTATATCCCCACGCTTGTTCAAGAGACAACCACGTATCCAATAAATCAAACCATGCAAAGAGGGTCGTGTTCTATAGTACCTACATAAAACAAGAATCCAATTATTTAATCATTTGAGTGAGGAGTGAACCATATTATTAAACCAATAATTTGCCATCCAAATCGATAATCATTTGCACATTATCATATGTTAGTATAGTGACAATAATATCCATGTTTATGGTTACGTTGACCCTTTAACAAATGTCACTTATAAACACAGGGACTTTACTTAGTGAACATCTCACAGAGCACGTGCGATCGTGGGATATTAAAGAATACCCTTAATTTCGAGAGATATTGACCCAAACATTTTTTGTTGAAACCCCCTCCCAATACTTAAAACCTCCTCCCCACCCCTTTTTATACCTCAATCCTTATAAACCACCCTACCCAGCCCCACCTTAAACCCCTCATCCCCCCAATACCTGCAATATATTGGTTCAATTTTTTATAATTTTAAAACCCACAATATAAACTAACGTGATAGGATATTGGTCAACAAGTGAAGCCCCCATGCTTATAAACCTTTGTAAAGCCCGATAATCATTCTTGCATAAGACTCATTTCCACTATAAACATTATGTTATTACAATATCACATTTGTGATTTGAATGGTTTTTTTCTCTCCTCAAGGCATTGTTTTTGTTATAAGAAAGAAATCAAATAATTCATGTCTTGTTTATAGATAGAGATCAAAATTTTAGGTCTTTATTATAGATAAGAAAATTAAATGTTTTATGGAAGAGTATGCAGAGGAGGAGTCTCCAGCTACTAAAATAGGGAATTTACCAAGAGATCCTATGTCAGAGGATTTAACTACCAATTCCTCAGCGTTGTTACAAACTGTAAAAGACTTGAAAACTCAAATGGAGTCTGTAAAGCAAGAGAATGAAATGATTATGAGGGCTCAAGAAGAGCTGAATCAGATCCTAATTGAAAAGTTTCAAACTGAGGGTAGGGGTAGAAGGTCAGAATCTGAAGATGCCAGTCATCAAAGAAAATCTGAAAAGATGAAACATACAAAAACTGAAAGTAGTTCATCTTCTGAAGTTTTTGGTGAACAACAAAATTACCATACTACTAGTGACAGTAGTGATGATAATCTGTACGCTAAAAAGAGGAAATACAAGCCTTATGAGGAAATCTCTAGGGAATTCAAAAAGATAAAACCACCAACTTTTAATGGAGAGACTGAGAAGGGGGAGGAAGCTGAATCCTAGTTATCTGGGATGAAGAAGTACTTCCAAATATATAATTATTCTAACCAGTTAAAGGCTAGGATGGCTATATATAACCTCTCAGGAAAGACTGACATTTGGTGGTAGGACTTGAAGAGAGTTAAGGGTATAAAAGAGAAAGAAGTTAATTGGAGTACCTTTAAGAGGTATTTCAAAAAGAAATTCCTGTCTAAGTAGTATTATGAGGAGAGAGCTAAAGAGTTTTATGAACTGAAGTTAGGTTCAATGACAATGAAGGATCTGAACAGCAAGTTCTTAAGTCTACTTAGGTATGTACCTTACCTTGTAGATGAGAAACCAAAGGTACACCAATTCCTTAGCTGTATACCGTATCATATTAAAGATAGAAATGAATATGATAACCCAAAGACCTTCGAGGAAGCTATGAGAAAGGCTAACTTTTGTTTTGAGCAGAATCGGAAGAAAGAAAGCCTGGCTAACTGAAAGGCTAAGGAAAATAATAATCAGTTTGAATCTAAGAAGAAGGATTTTGTGCCTACCAGAAATTTTAAGAACAATAAGGCCAAAAACTATTCTAATAACAACAATTTCCAAGGAAATAGGAACAGTACACCTAACCATCAGAATAATTCTAAAGGTAAGGAAACTGCAAATAATCATGGAAACTTTACCAAGAATTTTGAACGTAAAGAACCTGTCAAGTGCTGGGAGTGTAATGGCCCACACTATGCTTCAGTCTGTCCAAACCGGAAGAATACTGTTAGCAACATTCATACTATACAGGAAGAGATGACCATTGGGGAACTAGCAAAGAGCATGCCCAGAATCAACGCAGCCTTGGAGAACCGACAAGCTGATTATCAGACTTCCATGGTGGAAGTAGAAGGTATGATAAATCATACCCCTGTAACTATTTTGATTGATCCAGGAGCTAGTCTCAGTTATATTGCACCTCAGATAGTAGAAAAATGTAAGTTATCTATTTATAACTTTGAGAATTCATGGTTAGTTCAGTTAGCCACTGGTGCTAAAAGAAAAGTAACTTGTTTTGTGAAAGAATGTGCATTAGTTATGGATAAATTTGAAACTGTTGTTAAACTTAATGTTTTGCCACTTGGATCTTACGATTTGCTGATTGGTATGGACTAGTTAGAACAACATAGAGTAATTCTAAACTGTTATGATAAAACTTTCACATGTTTAAACAGTGATGAAAAACCAGTAAGTGTTAAAGGAATTCCTAGAAAAACTACTATAAGACAAATTTCTGCTTTACAACTTAAAAGAGCTGTTACAAAAGGATGTAAATCTTACGCAGTAACAATTACTGATGAGAAAAGTAAAATTAAAACAGATAAGTTAAAAGTAGAAGACATCCCAGTCTTAAAAAAATATGTTGATGTATTCCCAGAAGAAATTCTGGGATTACCTCCGAGAAGGGAATTGGATTTCACCATTGAGTTGGTACCAGGTGCAGTACCTAGCTCAAAGGCCCCTTATCGAATGAACATATTGGAACTTAATGAATTAAAATCGCAATTAAAGGAGTTAATTGATAAAAATTATATTCGACCAAGTGTGTCTCTTTGGGGGGCACCTATCATGTTTGTCAAGAAGAAGGACGGAACTATGCTACTTTGCATAGATTACCGTCAGTTAAACAAGATGACCATTAAAAATCGATATCCGTTGCCCCATATAGATGATCTATTTGATCAACTACGTGGAGCCATGGTGTTTTCGAAAATAGATTTAAGGTCTGGATATCATCAAGTGAGGATTAAAGATGAAGACATCTTTAAGACAGCTTTCAGAACAAGATATGGTCATTACGAATTTGTCATGATGCCATTCAGGCTTACTAATGCCCCAGCTGTCTTCATGTGTTTAATGAACAACATAATGCATAAGTATTTAGATAAGTTTGTGGTCGTGTTTATCGACAACATTCTAATCTATTCAAAAACTGAAGAAGAACATAAATAACATCTAAAAATTGTTTTGCAAGGGTTGCGAGAACATCAACTCTTCGCAAAATTTGGTAAGTGTGATTTCTTCAAGGATAAGATTCAGTATTTAGGTCACGTAGTGACCAAGGAAGGAATTTTTGTAGATCCTGAAAAGATACGGGCAATCAAAGATTGGTCAGTTCCTAAGGATGTGACGGATGTTAGATATTGCATGGGCATCATCGGTTACTACCGGAGATTTATTGAAGGCTTTTCAAGGATAGAAAATCCGATAACTTCCTTGTAGAAGAAAGGCAAGAAGTTCGATTGGAATCAGAAATGTGAAGAAGGCTTTAAGAAGTCAAAAACTTTATTAACCAGCGCACCTATTTTAAGAATAGCAGATCCTAATAAAGAATTTGTAGTGTGTACTGATGCCTGTAATGATGGCTTAGGTGGTGTTCTGACTCAAGAAGGGCATGTTATTGCCTATGAGTCTAGAAAGTTAAAAGTTCATGAAAAGAATTATGCAACATATGATCTGGAATTAGCAGCTGTAATACACGCCTTAAAGATGTGGCGACATCCCCTAATTGGCAGAAAATTTGTTTTAATGGCTGATAATAAAGGATTGAAGTATCTTTTAGATCATCCTAATTTAAATGCCAGGCAAGCTAGGTGGTTAGCTTTCTTAAGCGAGTATGATTTTGAAATCCAACATATAAAAGGTAAAGAAAATAAAGTTGTTGATGCATTAAGTAGGAACGCAAGGCTGAATTTTGCAGCAGCAATCAGCACTTATGTTTCATACTTAGATGTATAGCTTAAAGAAGGAATAAAACAAGATGAAATTTACCAGAATTTGCAAGTTAAAGCTAAAGAAAATCCAACAGAAAACTTAATAAAAGGTTACAGTTTAAATGCAAAAGAATTTTTACTGTATAAAGATAAAATGTATGTACCTAACGTACCTAAAGTCAAGCTGTTAATTCTGGATGAAATTCATAAAACACCATATTTAGGTCATCTAGGTTATCAAAAGACTATCACCATGTTAAGAAAAGAGTATTTCTGGCCAAATATGAAAACTGAAGTAGCTGAATATATTGCAAGGTGTTTAGAATGTCAACAGGTAAAAACTGAACACCAACATCCAGCTAGTTTGCTACAGCCTTTACCTATCCCTAGCTGGCAATGGGAGGTGATTAGTCTAGATTTTATTACTGGACTGCCTAGAAATCAAAATCAGAATGATTCTATTATGGTAGTAGTTGAGAAGTTAAGCAAAGCAGCTCACTTTATACCTGTTAAAACTACCTATAAAGCTGCCAACATAGCTGATATTTTCCTAAAACAAATTTTTCGCTTGCATGGAGTCCCAAAAGTCATAATCTCAGACAGAGATCCCAAGTTTACAGGAAACTTTTGGAAGTATTTGTTTAAAGGGTTAAACACCACATTAAATTTCAGTACTTCTTTCCATCCTCAAATAGATGGACAAACTGAAAGGGTAAACCAGGTACTGGAAGATTTATTGAGAATGTATGTAAAATACCAGCCTGGTAAATGGAAGGACTATTTACATCTAGTAGAATTTGCTTATAATAATAATTATCAGACATTAGCTAGATTTAGTCTGTTTGAAATTTTATATGGACGAAAATGTAATTACTCCTATCTCTTGGAGTAATCTAGTAGATAGATTGGTATTAGGTCCAGAACTGTTGAAAGAAATGGAAGAAATTGTGAAACAAGTGCAGGGAAATCTGAAAGTGGCACAGGATCGACAGAAAAGTCAAGCAAACTTAAAAAGAACTCCAAAGGAGTTTCAGGTAGGTGAACATGTGTTCATCAAGGTAAGGCCCAAAAAGAGCTCTCTAAGATTGGGGAGTTGTGCAAAATTGGCACCTCATTACTGTGTCCCATTTAAAATTTTGTCTAGGATTGGACAAGTAGCTTATCAATTAGCATTACCACCTAACTTAAGAGTACATAATGTTTTTCACATTTCCATTTTAAAGAAATATGTTCATGATACTACTCATGTTGTTAACTGGAATGTTGTACAGGTGGAACCAGAAGGAGAATTTCTGGTGGAACCAAACTGTATCCTTCGAAGGAGGGAAATTACACTTTGAAACCGCACCATTGGACAGGTGAAGGTGCAATGGAAGTACCTTAGTCCTGAAGAAGCCACCTAAGAATTGGAAAGTAAAATGCGAGATGCATATCCAATTCTGTTCCAGGGGACTTCGGAGGATGAAGAATAAATAACATCAAGGACGATGTTATATTCTAAGGGGGTGTGTATGTCACATGCCCCAATTTTGTAAAATAATGTTATCTTATTTTGATTTTATTCCAAGACATTATGTTAAATTTAATGCTAAGTTGGAACTGATGACTCAGCAGAGTCAAGGATGTGGAATGTAATTCTGAATATTTTAATTTTAAATAAATAAAAGTGGAGACAACAACTTGGGAGAGCTGTTCAAAATAGTGTTACTGGTCAAGTTGGTGGAGGAGACTAGGTGGAGAGAAAAAAGACAAGTGGCAGCATCCTCAAACACTTCCTATGTTGCAGGTGGCAACCTCCCTACATTTGGGGTCATGATCCCCCAAGAAAGTGGGATCAGAGCAGGTGGCTCAATTAATGACAACTAACCCAAAAAGACCTAGGCAATATTAATAAAAAGTACCCATTGAAGAGAGCTGAGGCTGCTCATTCCAGGAGAAGAATCATTCAGGTGAATGTACTTCAAGGAATTCATTGGGAAGGGAAATTTTGAGGAAGGTGTTTGAGGGGTAAACTGAAGGAAAGTGATCTGGTACAGCTTTGTAGCTGAAATATCTTACTGCAATGTGCAGAGTTGGTATTGAGTCTTTGGACTAGTACTTTGTTGTCTGCTCCACCTAGTTCCAACCAAGGAGACCAGAACAGGATCGGGGGTCTGGAGAATTCGTTGTTTGAGCGCTCTCCAGGAGTTGGTAGGGAGGAACGGCCTCCCATTGCTGTGGTCATCCAGCTTTAAAACAGGTTCCATTATCTTTTAATTTATGTGTTATAGTTTATATCTGTGTGTGAACAAATAATGAATGATTATATGTTATGCTGTAAATTGTTAAGTTTGAAATCTCTTAGTTGTTTTAAGTTGAATCTGTTCTTTGATGAAAAAAATAAATCCTACCTGTTTTTTTCCCCATCTGGAGTAATCCATATCGTACTCTAGCACAGGTAGTGTGTTTAAATGAATGAAGTATGATAGGAATATGAATGAATAGAATATCAAAACGAGGGTTTTTACAGGTCAAACCCTAATTTATAACTCCAATCAAAACAAGCAAGAATTAAGTTACGGCTGCAAGTATCAGCCTTAAAATTTTAATATAAACCCTTACAGAGTATGTAAACAAAGTACAAAATCTCGACTAACTGTCAAGAAGGGTAAAAACCCTAACAGAGCTTAATATAAAACATATGTTAAATCAAACAAGTTTAAAAGACAACACTATCATTACAAAAACCATTAATTCAAAGCAGCCGTAAAGCCAAACTTCAACTAAGTACAGTGCTCAGATAAACCGAGTCTACCCTAGCGAGGGTTTGATACTGATTTTTACAACAACAACCTGTAAAAACAAACTTCATAACTCGTGGTGAGTTGAGGGAGTGTTTTTCCAAAACCCTGGGCGATTCCATTGACCACCCTAACACTAGTAGAGTGAAAAATCCAACACTTGGACCATGGGGCTTACATGAAAACGAACCACGAGCCACGGTAATTGTTGCTGACTATCTATTTCTCATTATACAAGCTTTACAGTGGCGAGCACATGTAAGCAAGGTAATAGACCAATGTCAGTTAACAATACCAATACAAACCACTATAACAGCAAAGTAAATTTGCAACGAAGTAATTGAACTCAAAGTTAGTATTTACCTGTCAGATGAGAACGAAGAGCAGCCTCAACGAAGCACTGTCACCTACAGGCTATGCAAATGAAGACCCAAATAGCCCATACGGCAAAAACCTCACACATTGGCGAGCCAAGAGAACAGAAGAAGGTAACTGAAGCAGACACCAAGCCATGAAGACAGGGAAGGGGAGATTGCACAGGTAGTGAGCCAAGGTTAATGAAAATATCCACTAGTTGCAGAGTGAGAACCCAGCCATTGACAATGGAATTCAAAACCACACATCGGTGACAATTGCGGCATTACATCAAGGCACAAGACAACCAAAGCGAGGAGGAACAACGACCACCATGGAAGCCAAGCAAAGCAGCCTCAAGGGCTAGCACAAATTGCGGAAAGAAAATGATAAGGGTTAGGTTTCAAGAATTGTTTTATATCCCCGACACTTGGTCAGGAGACGACCACGTAGCCAATAAATCAAACCATGCAAAGAGGTTGTGTTCTATAGTGCCTGCGTAAAACAAGAATCCAATTATTTAATCATTTGAGTGAGGAGTGAACCATATTATTAAACCAATAATTTGCCATCCAAATCGATAATCATTTGCACATTATCATATGTTAGTATAGTGACAATAATATCCATGTTTATGGTTACGTTGACCCTTTAAGAAATCTCACTTATAAACCTTTGTAAATCCCGATAATCATTCTTGCATAAGACTCATTTCCACTATAAATATTATGTTATTACAATATCACATTTGTGATTTGAATGGTTGCATTTCTCTCCTCAAGGCATTGTTTTTGTTATAAGATAGAAATCAAATAATTCATGTCGTGTTTATAGATAGAGATCAGAATTTTAGGTCTTTATTATAGATAAGAAAATTAAATGTTTTATGGGAGAGTTCTTGCTAACCAATAAACAACTATAGTTTTCCTTGTAATAAGACTATAGTTTATACATTGTAAATCTCTTGTAATAACAACATTACAAGTCATAATTTTATAAATGACATAATGTAATAGTGCAAAGGATTATAAACTCTAATTTGAATACTTTTATGATCATGAACTAATTATGGACTGAATGTCTATCAAGTAAATAGATTATGCATGTCTATAAGACTTACATAAACTAATAACTCAAATAGTAACAGAACTTTAAAGTAATACAAACTTATTATAAGAATACTATTATGAAATTTTGTTACACAGTTCATAGCAATGATACTTCGATGGATTGTGGTTACGAATCAAACTGGAAGTTACTAAGGATTCACCAGGTCAATGGGGTAGTAAATTAATTATTAAAACTAAACAAGATAACTAGAATAGGAATGAATCGATTGAGTCCAAAAGTTATTAGAACCTCATGGTTTAACATGAAAATTAAAGTATAGGCAAACAATGATCTTATGGAGGAAGGCATGATGGTTTGCAGTTTGCACAATCGAACTTATACTGTCCAAAGATTATCAGGCTATAAGTTGTCTTGTAGAAGCAAAATGTGGGTCAATTGTTACTCAGACAAGATAATGTACTATTGCATAAATACTGACAAAAACAATCATTATAACATTACAAATTACTTAGACCAAGTAGAAATACTTTGTAACTGAGATTCTAATGCTTAGAGTCGCAAACTTATCTTACTGTTGTCACTTACTTCTGAACATGAAAACTAGAAATACTAAAGGAAGCCAAATGGTTTTACCTTACAGGAGCTGTCTAGAGTTTAGCAGCATAATTTACTAAGCTTTTAAATTGCACTGAAAATACTGCTGACACTTTAAATAACTTTTATTACGTACTCGTTCGATCATACCTGTAAACCTATAGGAACCAATATTCATCTGCATTAGCATGATTGCTAAGTAAGCCCCAGATTCAAAAGTTAGATTCCACCTACTTGACAAGAAAAGACTAATAAGTAAACTGAAGTAAACAGCACACAAGAAGACTTTATTCTTGTTATGAAAATGAATTGTTAAGTTAATATAATTAAGATTTAGTGAAACTAATTACTTGACTGTTCTTTTATTTGCAAACCATTAGCTGTTAGTAGACCGCAGGTTTTAGCATTTATTGTTATCTAAAAAATTTAAATTTTTGTGAAAATTTTGGGTTTTGACAAGGTTCATCCAACAGTGCCCCATAGATTTTGGATGAGGAGGTTCTATCCCTTACAAGGAAGAGAAAGGGTAAGGAAAAGAGGAAGACAGATGGTAATAAGAACCTTGACATGTCAAAGGTCAAGTTTTTTATCTGCCACAAGCAGGGACACTTTTCCTCCTAGTTCCCAAACATGAATAAGAAGAGTAACACTCAGATGGCTGGATCTACAGAGGTGGATGATTTCAAAAGGAACTTCGATGAGGAGTTTTGCTTGATAGCTTGCATGGCAAGCACCATAGGGAGTAGTATACAGTACATCAACAATGGATCATCTAGTCACATGACTGGATATAAGAGATTCTTCAGATACTTGCAGGAGGGTGGAACAAGGATCCACGTTGAGCTAGGTGATGATGCATGGTATCAGGCACAGGGAGTTGGTACTGTTTCATTTCATAGAGAGTAGGGAAAATCCCTCAGTTTTGCTAATGTGTTATTTGTTTCAGATTTGACCAAGAAACTTATATCAGTATCCACTCTAGAGGACAAGGGATATCAGGTGAAGTTTCATGACCATAGAGTATACATCATACCCAAGGGGTCATATAAGAGCTTGGATAGGGTGATTGGAAGGAGGAGCGGGAAAGTGTATAGACAACACTTTGATCCTGTAAAGGTAATAGTCAGCAACAACAATAGCAATCAGGGTGAGTTGTGGAATAGGAGGATGGAACACTTAGACCATGGAGCACTGAGGAACTTAAGACAAGTTGTCATTTGAGTTCCTCGGGTACAAGAGGAGAAGCATAACCATTGCAAGGGTTGTTCTTTGGGGAAGAAAATCAAGAAGTATTTCCCATAGAGTGAGCACAAGTCTAAGGATCCCTTGGACTTGCTTCATTAAGATGTATGTGAACCTATGAGTGTCCATTCGTTCAGTGGTTACAGTTACTGTGTAACCTTCATTGATGACTATTCTAGAAAAACCTAGATCTATTTCTTGAAGGCCAAGTCAGAGTTCTTTGATAGGTTTCGAGAGTTCAAGACTCTCGTGGAGAACCAAACAGGAAAGAAGATTCGGGTGTTGAGGACAGACGAGGGTGAGTACACCTCCAATGAGTTCATGTAGTATTGTTCGGCAAAGGGGATCAAGAAGGAGCACACAATGCCCCACACCCCACATCCGAATGGAGTTGCAGAGCATAACAACAGGACTATGGTAGGAGTAGCCAAGGCCATGCTATTTGATCAGGTACTACCACTATTCCTTTGGTCCGAGGCATACAGGACTGCAGTGTATATTCAAAACAGGTGTCCCCACACAAGTTTGAGGAGGAAGAAACCAGAGGAGGTCTTCACAGGCACTAGGCCATATGTAAGTCACATTCATATATTCAACATTGTCTGCTATTTTCATGTTCATGCTGACACTAGGAAGAAGCTGGACACTTCTGGAGAGAAGGGGTTACTTTTTGGTTATAGCAAGACTTCGAAGGAATATAGAGTTTACAGTCCTATTTGCAAGAGGATCACTATGAGAAGGGGTTTCCAGTTCGATGAGGATAGGGCCTTGCAAAGATCTATGGACTTATCAGTAGAGCAACAATCAACACAGGATTCAGGGGTCAAGTTGGAGGATCCATATGTACAAGTACAGGTATAGACACAGGGCACATGTTCTGATAGCCAGAGGGAGTTAGGTGGATAGGATTCCTCAGTCATTAACTTGGTGGATGAGATGCAACATGAGACAGATATCTAGCAGCCGCAACAGGTTGACACTAGACCAAGGCCTAATTGTTTCAGGTTTACAGTCCAGGATTCCAGGAAGGTGAATCCTCCATAGAGATCCATGAGACAAAGAAAACCACCAGTGAGACTCAGTTATATGGCATTGATGACAGAGTTGATAAAATCTGAACCTTCTAGTTTTGAGGAGGCTACACAACATGAGGTGTGGTAGGAGGCCATGGTTGAGGAGTATGACACAATCATGAAGAACCATGTCATGTCCCCTCAATTGGACCATTAAAAGTGTTGACCTTGCTAGAGTTCCTAGGGGCTCAAATTGATATTTACCATTCTACCTAGGACAAATTTTGTATTTAATATTATTTCAGAAATTTTATTTATTTATGCAAATTAATGATGTGGAAATAAGGCTTCCATGTCAGGAGGGATCAATGGGGAAAGCTAGTCAACTTGCCCAAGAAAAATAAGGAAATCCATGACAAAAGCTGACAGGAGAATAAAGGGAAGTTGCCCAAAAGCAACAGAAAATCAGATAGAGGTAAAAGTAGGAAATTTTTGCAAAGGGAGGGAGAATTTGCCTCTTAGAGAACTCATAAAAGTTGTAAGGAGAAAAGCAGGAAAGTTTTGGAAGGAACGAATAGTTTCCTTATGAGCCAGGAAAAGCAAAAAGTTGTCATAACACAAAAGCAACATCTTTGACTAAGGGAGGGAACAGTTTCTAAATGTGAGGGATGATTTGGACTTGGAAACAATTCCACATGGTCCTACTTTCCAAATTTCCCAAGGGAGGTGCTTATGTGGCTAGGGTTAGGGAAACCATGGTGTTTACTTGCTCTCACAGGTCACCATTGACCTCCACTTGCTAAATAGGTCATCTAGAAAGGATATTAAAAGTGAATTCAACCACATTTCTTCAGTTTGGTTGTTATGTGTGATGAACTATGCTTATGTGAGCATTGCTTCTGAGTGTTGTGCCTTAGACTACTAGGAGATGAGCCCTATCCTTCCATTCCCCTCTCCTTCCATCCTCTTCTCTTCCATTACAGATATGGAGCACTAGCTTGCATAAATTGAAGGATAATCAGATTTATTTTCAGCCTCCATCAATTTCAGGTCGAGCTCCAGTGAATCCCATGCTTAACCTATGCTCACAGCCCCTTGCTAGTCATGATCCGGGCCTCTTGCCCCTTGTTTTTGGAGCATCCTTCTAATGTTCAGTCCATGATGTAATTTATGTTTTGTATTGTCATAATATTCTTTAAATTACATGTATCAGGTCGAAACATCTCTTCCCATAAAGATTCTTGTCTTCAGTTTTGCCTAAAAGGCCTATTCTAGCAATGTATGGGGGAAATTGAATAAAAATGAGTGCTATAAGGAATATTTCAGGTTGGGGAAGTGATTGAAGGGATTTTAAATATTAAATGAACTGATATTTATCTATTTTGTAGTTCTCATGTTTTACATAAATGCATTTGAGATGATTTAACTGCTTTTTTTAGACCCTAGCTAGATTACTAGCTTTTAATAACTAGTTTTGGTAAAACTGATGTAAAACCATTTCTGTTAACTCAATATGAGCTCTATCAGTTCCTGTGGGTCACCAAAAGACCCACCTTCCCATATCCAATTCCATCACCATTTTTCATTGGGGTCGTACCACCTTTTGGTATCCTCCTCCATGCAAGGTTTTCCTTGGCCAAAACTGTCGTAAAACCCCAAATTAATCTAAAAATTCTCAGAAATTCCCATAACTTCTGAAAAATATCCAAAAAATTTAATTATGCTATATTAATTCTATAACAAACCTCTTCAAGTTTACAGAAGCCCCTGGTTAAAATAGATCAAACTACCCCCCTTAGTTTCACGGTTTGGATGCCTAGAAGCGTGGTAGTAGGTTTCCGCAGAGCGGATTCTAAACCATAAATGGAACCAAATATAAATTTATAGGGATAGGGAATTCCATGTCTGATTTTCTTTTCTTTCTGCCCACTGCTCAATCCTTTTTCCTGCAAAATTTCCAAGAAGAAACCCCTTATTTGCCCAGTCCGAGAAGTCATTGTGTAAATTAATTCAAGTTCAAAAAATTTAATATAATTTAAAGAATTGAAGAGTGTTCAGTTCTATACACTAGACTTGGTACATTTCAAACCAGGTATTGGAGGTTGTTCCGAGACTTGAAGGAAAGAATGTGGTAGGATCTAGGTGGATTTACAAGGTGAAGCATGTAGTAGACGAAAGTGTGAAAAATATAAGGCATGCTTCATGGAAAAGAAATTTTCATAGAAGGAGGGAATTGATTATGAGGATACCTTTGCCCTAGTTTCCATGTATTCTTCCATTCATACCATCATCTCTCTAGCACTAGAGATGGGTTGGTGAGTCCATCAGATGGACGCCAAGACTGTCTTCCTCAATGGAGTGATAGAGGAGGTATATATTGAGCATCTAGAGGGGTTCGATGTGGAGGACAGGGATACACATGTATGTAGACTATATCAAGCTCTTTATGGGCTCAAGCAGGAACCTCAAGCATGGTACTCGGGGATAGACAACTATCTACGAGAGATGGGATTTCAGCAAAGTGAGGCTGACCACAACCTGTACTTCTTGATAGGTGAGGTGCCTCTCATACTAGTCTTATATGTGGATGATCTCTTTTTAACAGGAGATGAGAGGCTGATTGGAGACTACAAGTCCAACCTTGTAGTGGATTTTGAGATGAAATACCTTGGGTTGATCCATTACTTTCTGGGATTGGAGGTTTGGCAGAGAGATGGATGCTTCTTCATTGGAATGGGGAAGTATGCAATAGAGATCTTGAAGAGATTCAGGATGGAGGATTGCAAGCCTATGGCCATACCTCTAGTTTCCAACTGGAAGAATATTGATGCATCAGGGTCAGACAGATTTGATCCTACCTTGTATCATCATCTTATCAGATCGTTTATGTATCTATTCAACACTCGACCAAACGTCAACTTTGCAGTCAACTCTTTGAGTCAAGTCATGGTGGACCCTTGGAGAGTCTATTGGATGGTTGCGAAGCACATACTTCGCTACATCATAGGGACAATGGAGTATCGATTGGTTTAAGAGAGTAGGGGGAGTGTACAGTTAGCAAGTTTCACAGATGCTCACTAGGCAGGATGTGTAGAGGACCATAAGAGTACTTCAGGTTGTTGTTTCAGCATTGGGTCAGGGGTTATCTCTTGGTTTAGCAAGAATTAAAAGTCAGTTGCATTGAGCTCGACAGAGGCTGCGTACATGAAAGCCAATAGTAGTTACTTTCAAGTTTGTGAGGGTATGTGGTTGAGGAAGTTACTTTCAGGGTTATTCGAGTGTGACATAGAGGCTACAATAGTTCACCGTGACAATCAGAGTGGCATCAAGCTATTTGAGAATCCAATATTCCATGACTAGAGAAAACACATAGACATCAGGTACCACTTCTTGAGAGATTGTGTTCAGAGAGGAACCATTTGGTTGGATTACATACAGACAAATGAGCAGGTGGCGGACATTTTCACCAAGGCACTTTGTAGACAAAGTTTTCTGAAGTTCAGGGATAAGTTGGGGTTGCTACTGAATCCCATCCTCGTTGAGAGGGAGTGTTAGATTAGCAACAACAAGGAAGGTCTTCCTGCATTCAAGTGTCCTTGCATGCAAAATACTTTAAAATATGAAAACAATTGTATTTAATTATTTTTCCTAAGTTTACTTTGGAAAATAATTAAAGTGATCTAATTATTTATTGACTTTAAGTGAAAGTGAAATTATGGTTTTCGCTTTACCTAAAGTTATAAAAGAAAGGTCAATTGGTTGAGAGGACACACACACTTGTATTCCGACAGAGACGTGATACAGACAGGGAGAAAGTCAAACATAGGATTTAGTTGGGAAGATGGAGGAGTGAGAACAGGATCACCAAGCTACCAGGCAGGATAGAGGCCACACATTTGACTGGTAGCAGCTGTAGAGGGAGCTGTACAAGACTGTATGAATTCCGTACAACTTCTGTATAGGCCGTACAAATTCCATCCAGCAGTCGTACAGTCGTACGACCGTACAGATCTGCAAGTGTGAGGCCGTATAGTTAGGTCGTACACTCTTGCAGGAGGGTGTTGAGGTTTAGCTGGGATTTTTCCCAGTGATTTTGTTGTGTAACTGCATTCTCTAGGTTTGGGTGTATTTTCAATGATTGTAATGTTCCATATTTTCTCATAATAAAATCTATATCTGACTGTTGCACTGCTTTTCCCATCTTGGTTTTTTCGGGGGTTTCCATACCCAAAATAATAGTGTCTATATTGTGTTGTGATGTTGTAATTTATTTCTTAGTTGTATATTCTACTGGATACTGTAAAATATATTCATGTGTGGTGATCAGTACATATTTTGAATGCATTGTTTATCCCTAGTTGAATATCAAAGGAAAATTCACACCTCGTACCACCAGGTATATTTAGAGCTCCCCTCCCCATAATCTGATTCACTCATCTTCCACAATAATATAAGACTGACCAAGAAGAGCATTTGAAATACATTTCTCAGCACTACAACAACACTTACTTATTTCTGACTCCATTTTTTGGAACAGTTATTTTTATCATACAATCATTTCCTTCGATATCATTTATATATCATGTGTTAAGTTAATCTATATCCTCTAGTGCTTACAATTCTTATTGCAAACATCTTGTTTCAATATTTTCATCAAAATCCTAAATAAATTATTCAATCATAAATCATCACACTAAGCCTTTAACAGCCTTAGAAACTAATAGGGTTTACCCCACTTGGCTTCGATTAGGAGTTGGCCTAAATGGAGGAGTCAAGAACAAGGTGACAGCCTTGACTCAATACTTGCGCCCATGGACGCACCGAGTGTCTTGAATATTTCTGCCACATTCCCCCCTAGGTGTGCGAAAGGTGACATCACTTTCAAGGAATCCAAAACATGAAAGTGGCGGTAGGTGTTTTATGTAAACAACTACAAGTTGGAGGGTTTGAAATTCACAAAAAAGTATAAATCCAAATATCCATAGAGGCTTCAAAATAACTTCATTCTTGACGTGGATTTATTCAAATATAATGTAGAGAAAATTATAGAGTACTTTACAACATTAACAATTAGAGGAAAGGAGAGAGAAAATTCAAAATATTTTTTATTCAAGAGCTGGCTATCTAGATGCAATATGGAAATGCACAAGTCATAAAAATTGACCAATAGTTAAAAATGCAATATTTGGAAAAAATGGACGAGTGGTTGAATGCAAGTCTTAATCATATCACTCGATTAAAGTGAAGACTAGAATTCAATATTAAGTTAAATAATGAATCTGGTGAGCGTGGTCATTTTGAGCAACCCAATTTTATGAATGCAATAGCCATAATGCTCTAAGTGTCCGAGTTTTTTGCACAACTTTAACTCTATGATATTTTTCCTAGTAGCATAAATAACAATTCGCATATGTCAACTTTGTTGGCTCATGTGGACTCAAATGTGTTGGTATCTAGGGATGTATGATTAGTTAATGGGCCTTAGGTATATATACATAACTTTAGTGTTTTGTTGATGTGTCATTTGCACTTCAAATCCTTTAGGAATTGCAACAGATATTGGTGGTCTTATGAAAATACTCAAAGTGGGAGAGCATATAATGATTCAAGACTTCTACAAATTAAACATTGATACAAAAGGAGTTGTCAAGAAAAATCCATGGAAGGTCTGCATAGTCACTAAAGTATAGGAAATAGATCCTATATTGAGTATGGTCCCCATGTAGTTCTATTGTTTGATCTTTGAACTGATTTCCATATTACCACTACAAGGAAATATATATTTGATAAAAAAATGCAAGAAATGTACCTTGGAAATATATTTTTTAGTGGATAAAGAGATAAGGAATGTGATGGATAATTTCTACAACACAGTAATAAACTAGGGTTTTGAGTTATTAACAGAATCTGCTCAGAGCACTCAATCCCATGCATCCTGACCGACCTCAATGATGGACCCAATAGGGGGGCGAAAGCCAAACCCCCACATCCAATTTAGATCTTTTGAAAACATGAAAAACCTAGATGAATCAAAGTGGAAGAACGAAATCCAATGGAGACACCACGACGCATCCGTAAAATGGGATAAGAGATGGTATGGAAGAACTTGACACATTTGCAAAGTCAAAATCACAGAAAAAACCCATGTAACCCAGATCTGATAGTTGCATCCCGAAATTGATGACGATTCCAAGGAACCAAATAACTTCCTTCCAAATCCATCAAAATATTTAGTACATGCAAGATCATGTTATTATCTGTAAATTTATGGGCTTATGGCCATAAAAAAATATCTAGTGGATCAAACTCAAATGGAATCCCAAAGGGCATTATGACTTGAAACATGGCTCAAAATAATTTTTTGTAGTCATATTCAATCATCTAGAGGACTATACTATTATTTTTGAAGGTGGTCCATACTTTTTTAACTCAGCAGGTCTCTATAAGAGACCTTGGGTGGAACATTTTAGTCTAGATAGAGAGGAGTCTAAAGAGTCCCCAGTATGGATTAGACTCTACTCTCTTCCACAAGAATATTGGGAGGTAGAAACTCTACAAGGTGTAGGAAACATTCTAGGATGCTTTGTCAAGATATTTGAAGCCACCCAATAAGGATGCTACACTTCATATGCTAGAATTTATGTTTATATGAATATTCCTTAACCCCTTCCAAAGGTCATCTACTTAGATTACAGGGACTCAAAGTGGTTTCAAAACCTAGATTACTAGCATATCCCATTTCGTTGCAGGAAATTCCATGAACATGGCCACCTCTTCTAAGAATTCCCCTTTAACAAGGCCCCTCCAAACCCCAAGAACTCAACAAAAAAATATGATAATGGTTTTGCTAAGGTCTCCAACAGAAAAACAAATAGGAAAAAATTACCCCTATCCCTCATGAAACCTCCATCGCCACCTCCAATCAATTTGACTATTTGGAAAACAATATGTCTGAAGGAGAAACCTCTCAATCCACTGAACAAGAAACCCATCAAGAAAATCAAGACAACAATGAAAGAAAGGAAACTCAAGAAACTAAAATGTCAAACCTCCCTATGGAACTAGAGGACATGGAAATAGGATTTTTGGATCTTCATGGAATTGAAGAAGCATGCAAAAAAAAATTTCCTATCCCATAACCACAACTAGAAATATTCAAAAATACAGTCATTAAGGCTATAAATGCCCAATCAAAACCACCCAAAACTCCCAACAAGGATGCAATCCTAGGAAAGTATGGAAAGGTTCTAAAGTGGTTGTTGTGGATGTTTTTGGAGATTCAAGAGGTATTTATTTAATATGGAATCCTCAGGAAATGGTGATGGACAACTTCCTAGCAACACCTAGAACAATATCAATGGACTTTCATCTCATTGGAACAACCATAAAAGGTTGCGCAACCAATGTCTATGAACCTCAAGAAGTGGACCAAAAGCTTCATTTTAGAAACCATATTCAGTGAATTCAAGATCTATATAGGGAAAAAAATAGATACTAGTAGGAGATTTCAATATGATCACAACTCTAATGGAGAAGAAGAGTGGCCTCAGATGCCTTGATAGACACAACCAAACATTGTGGCACTTCATATAACAACAAACTAATTGACATAAGTACTTCCAAACACCTCTACACTTGGAACAACAAAAGAAGAGGAGAACACAAAATAGCCTCAAGATTGGAGCGATTCCTCATCTCAAAGGATATCTAAATTAGGGGGGAAGATTGGGCCTCAATATTTCTTTCCACAAATGACTCAGATCACTGGCCAATCTGCCTCTAATGCAATCACAGTGGAGAAACCTCAAATAGAGCTTTCATATTTGAAATTCCTGGCTAGATCACCTATCCTTCAAAGCCAATATCGAAAATTGGTAGCAAGAAGCAAAAATCCCTTCAGGTTCTCTTATGTACCAATTTCAACATAATCTAAAGGACCTCAAATGACAACTCAAAATGTGGAACAAAATGATATTTGGAAACATATTTGAGGACAAAAAATGAATAGAAATTGAAATGGACAATCTTCAACAAGAAACCATCTTAGAAGGACGCATAGAGACCCTCAACCTGAAAGAGAACAACCTTAGTCAACAACTAGAATAAAGGTTCAAGCAAGAAGAAACACTCCGATGTAAAAAATCTAGTGTCCAATGGCTCAAAGAAGGAGAAAGGAACTCCAAATTCTTCCACAGCTCAATGTTTCAACATCACCAAAACAATAAAATAGTTACTCTCAAAGACAGGCAAGGAAACAACCTATAGAAGCATGAGGAAATAAAAGGTGAACTAAAATCCTTCTTCAAGAACCTCCTCTCAGAACCCCCTAGGGATCGTTCAAAAGTTATCAATGACATCACTAAGCATATACCCTATTTGATAACAGTGGAACACAATGGAAACTTGATGCGATCAGTCATATTGGAGGAAGTGGAACAAGATGTCAAAATTGTGCAAGTAGGAAAATTCGATGGATGGATGGTTTCACTATAGATATTTTTCACTCCTACCAGGACACGATTAAACAAAAATTTGGGCCACTTGTAGGAAAATATTGTCAAACGATAGGTATCGTCTCATCTTTTAATCCCATTTTTATAACCATCATCCCTAAAGGGATCAACCCATCCTCAATTGACAAGTTCAAAACCATTTCTCTCTACAACGTCATCTATAAGATAATCACAAAAGTAATATCCAACCGGCTCAAACCCCTCCTCCCCCTCCTCATATACCATGAAAAATCTGGCTACATCGAAGGTAGTCACATCTTGGATGGAATTGTAATGGTTCATGAGTTCATCCACTCTCTCAAAACTACCAAAAAATTGAGAATGCTCATAAAGCTCGATATGTCCAAAGATTTCGACACATTGAACAGGAACCACATTTCCAAGGTTCTTTAAGCCTTCAATTTCAATCAATTCTAGATAAACTGGATCATGTATCTCATCTCCTTAGCTTTCTTCTCCATCCTTGTGAATAGTTCCCCATCCTTCCCTTTCATACCCTCATGAGGAATTCAACAAGGAGATCCCCTCTCCCCTTTCCTCTCCACCTTGATGGTAGAAGGCTTGGGAAGAGCTATTCAAGTATAACTAAGATCCATTTATCTTAAGGGTCTCCTGCTCCATCAAAATTCCCCCTCCTACTCTCACTAACAATTTGTGGATGGCACCTTTCTCACGGGACACCACTCATACGGGGAGACCTCACTATTTAAATCAATTCTTGATCACTTCATGGAAACCTTAGGCACCTCCATCAATCAATAAAAGTCATGACTCTTCTTTTCCAACACCCCTTCCCTAGTGCATCCCCTCATAACCCAACTCCTTCGCTTCCGGAAATGCTCCTTGCCTTCAAATTACTTGGGTGCTCCCCTTTTGGATAAGGATCTTTGTCAAGCAAATTGGGAAGATCTCCTAGCTCTCCTTGAAAATAATATCTCTAGTCGGTCCTTTTGATTCCTTAATCTTGTAGGAATATTGATCCTAGTCAAGTTTGTGCAATAATCAATGCCTCTTTATCTCCTCTCTGTCTTGGAAGATCCCAAATTTATCGTCAAAAAAATTATAAATCTCCACAAAAAAATTCTATGGGGCAAAAATAAGAAACATAAAACTTAGTCCCTAGTTAGCTGGGAAGAGGTATGCAAGCCCAAACTCTCTCGGGTTTTGGGACTTCGATATCTAGGCACAATCAACGAAGTAATGGGCTCTGAAATCTGGTGGAAGTGGATTACTCATATGTAGGAACCTTGGGCTCTATTATCGCACACCAAATACACCCTAAGAACAAATCAACAAGACTTAATCCACTCTACTCAACAAATATTAGGATTTACCATATGGAACCTGGCTTGGATAATTCACAAATTAATACAAAACCACAAATTCTAGGAGAATAGAAATGGGGCCACAACCCTCTTTAGGGAAGACTCTTGGGAAGACTCTTGGAATCAATCGACAAAGCACCACCAAGACTATCCAGATGAAACCTATTAGGAAGCTTTAAAGGCCCAAAAAATTTATCGATTTTGTCATTTTTGGGGGCATGAGAGAAGAGAAAAAGAATGGTACCTTTGGTTTCCCTCATAAAAATGGCCCCTTCAACTACTTCCAGCTTATGCTCCCTTCATAGATTCATGGCTAAATAACAGAAGGATCAAAATCAAGCAAGATCGGGATCACCTCCGATGGGTTTACAAACCTGAGAGGAGATTCACTATTAAGGAAGGATATGAAATTGCAATAGGGAACACATATATCCCAAAATATCCTATATGGGATCACATTTGGACCACAAACCTTTGGAAAAAAATCTCAACCTTCCTGTGGATTCTCACTCAGAACAGAACACTCACTTGGGACAACTTTCTCAAAATAGGCTTCTCGGTTCCATCACGTTGTCATCTTTGTGGAACCCATGAGGAAGATAAAGAATATTCAACAACTGCATATTTTCCTTTGAGTTTTTGGACAAAGGATAAACTCTCTTTCTCACCTCAAAAAGGGGCAAATTGAACATAAACAACACTCTTATCAATTAGAAAAGAATTCCCTTCAACAACCTATTTCTCAATTGCCTTTGGCATGAGTCTTCATGTTGTTCCTTCTATGGGAAATTTGGAAAGAAAGGAACCGGTGAATATTCAAGGATGAAAAGTACGCCACAAGATTTGTTTGGAAAAATATTAAATCTAATATCCAAGAGACTCTCCAGCTACAACACTAGACTGATCAATACAAGCATCTCAATAATCAGGAATATTGTGTCTTTAAGGCTTGGGATCTTAACTTTACATAGGCCATATCCATATTGACCCTTCCTAGAACCAACATAATAATCCCTTTTTCATGGATCCCTCCTCCCATGGATTGATCAAAATGAACTTCAATGGATAATCCAAGGATAACCTAGGGCATGCTATATATGGAAGTGTTTTCAAAGACAACACGAGAAGCATGAAATGAGTCTATGCAAGCTACATGGGAATCAACAACAACATTACGACATAAATGGAGGCACTTCTTAATGGTTTTAACATTGCAATAGCTTAGGTATACACTAAAATAATAATTGAAGGGGATTCACAAATCCTGATCAAAATGATAATCAAGCTGCAAAATGAAACCCCTGTCAACAAGATGATCCATAATTGGAGGTTGGAAGATGTCACGAAAAACCGTAGAAACCACAATAAGAAAAATCCTTGATCTTATTCCTCTCCATGTCATATGCTCTTGCAATAAGGTGGCGGATTGCATGGCTGATTTGGGAGTGACACTGGGAATAAAAAATCTGGATGCTACAACATCCAACCTAGATTAGGATAAATTCATGAAGGAGTTTCAAAGACTCACCATGATAGACATAAACAACACCCCTCATCTCCCAAGTAGGATGAGAGATGGCAATGCAAGGTCCACCCAGGGTACAACTGAGTTGGACGTGGCACCCCTAAGGAAGGCTCCCCACAAATGAGACATATGGATGTAATGGGACACAAGAAGTATTTAAACCATGAGGATAACATGGACTCCATCTCCTATCAATAATGATCTTCCACTCTAACACCCTCAAAATTGTGTGAAGGCACCAAAACAATTCAAACAATTTGAAGGGGAATGATTATCAGTGATTCGGTACACTACCATGATGATAGTTGAGTTCAATGGTACAATTAAGTACGAAGCAATCATGAGAAGGATTGATGCCATTATCAATAGGGGTGAGTTAGAAATCTATCTCATCCTCCTCATAATGCCCAAACGATAAGCCTTCAATGACCCCCAACATTGTGTAGTGCAAATAGAGTCCATGATGAAGGACAAGAAGGAGAACTAAGTCTCACCAGGTACTCAAAGGCTCGACACCATCCATCTTCGACTGTTGCAACAATGAATTTTTACAATAATTCAATCCCTTTGGCTCATAAAATTAATATTAAAAGGTTGGAACAAAAAATATGCGTCAATACCATCAACTTTCAAGAAGTATATGAATTCCAGGCATTAATGAACTCAGTAGAAGACCCAAGGGATTCCATATCTTGATAGGTACTTAATGAGCACTCGTAAATTACTTTCTAGAAAAGGAAGGTGCTACTAGGTCACACCCTGGAGGATCAGAAGAAAGGTTCAGAATATTTGCTAGAGGAATTGAGGATTCTCAGTGACTTGGATCTTGACACCAAGATCCTGAATTCCAGCTTATATCATTTAGGCAGACACTTTGGGGTCAAATTCATTCCTTGGCATCACACCTCGATAGTTTCATCCAACAAATATGACCAATAATAGAGAGGTGAGAACAGAAAGGCAGGGGGCATAACCATATGGTATTCAATGCAAATGCTATCCCAATCTTGATGGCTGAGTGGATCCATAATCTAAGCAATACCAAATGTAAGATAATGTTGTATGAACGTTTTGTTTCCTAGCATTGGGTGATGAGAAATCTAATGTACAAGGTTGTGACGATGCAAAACACATAGGTAACCAAACTTAGACAGAAGATAGCATAGCTAAAGGAGCAGTGTAGGATGAACAAGATCATGGTTTGTGAAGAGGGAACCCCGTGTATTATTTTTGAAACCAACGTTTCGAACTACACCATAATTGAGTCCATCATCAGGGCTGATACTCATAATGAGAGAAAGCATTGAAGGATAAAGGGACCTTCTAAACCATAAAGAGATGGTTGGGGGAAGGTGAAGCAATTAATAACTTATCCTTTCCCATTCCTTTTAATTTTATTAATCAAGGGTTTCCATGTATTACTTAACTTTAAACCATCATCCTTATTTAAATTATTATTCCTTTTTTCTATTTCCACAGCCTCTCTTATCCTTCTCTTGTTATAGTTGTCTTCCCTAGCAATAAGAGAAACTTTTTCAATGCAAATATGATGAGAAGTATTGTGTGAATGCTCCGCTAACGCATATTTGTTTGTTCGTCCATGGACAATGTCCGTCGAACGTTCCTTTAGTTGTGTTTTCAAAGAAAGCCATGTTTCTCCAATATAAACCTTCCCGCATGAGCACGGAACTTCATATACCCCTTTTTGTTGTCTTTGGTCCAACACGTCTTTAGCAGAATCAACAAACTTTCTAATGTTCGGGGGAGAAAATGCAACAGTGATGCCTCTTTTATTTAAAATCTTAGCAAGACTGTCAATGGTTCCTTTAATATAAGGAAGGGTAATCATGGGAATCTTGAAATATTTTTTGCGATGATTGTGTTTATTGATTGCTTCATTGATTTGTTTGTTATGGTAACCATTCTTCCTAAAAACCATTCCAAGGTGACCTAATTCATTCTTGAGATGGTCTGCATCTGAGATTCTTTTTGATCTTCTAGCAAGCATCTTAATGATGCCAACCTTTTGGGTCATGTGATGGTGAGAATTTGCATGAAGGTATATGTCTGTATGCGTCTCCTTTATGTACACCTAGTATCCCAATTCCCCGTCTTCTTTCTTGGTGAGAAGAACATCTAGAAAGGGAATTTTACCATCTTTTTCCATCTCAATAGTGAATTTTATATGTTGGGATAAACTATTAAGGTGGGAGAGGATGCAAAGTTATCACTGAAATGTATCATAGGGGGGATTTCTAGTAATGCTCCAATTGGCATAGAATATGACCCAATCTAGACACACATGTAACAAATCTTCCTCTAGTTTAGCTTCCATTTTATTTTGCTATTATGCCATTACTGGTTTTTTTGTACTATTTATTTCTAGTTCGCTAAATGTAAGCACTCTATACATAGGAAGTATGAACCTCAAAGATATTCAACTAGTATAGTTGTTTGGTATCAATTTCAAGGTCTACTCAAACATTCACATCTCTCAGACTATCTTCTACATCCTAATATCTCCTAGAGGTAGAAATTTTTTGTAAAAACTTTTGTACTTTTAGATTTTGTTGTTTAATAGAAGGGCCCTCTACTTTAATTTTGTTTTTGGTCAAAACTATAAGTACATGTATCTTTGACTAACTACGATCTATATCTTAATGTACAACATATTAATTATTGTTCTTGAATATATATTAGTTGCTATGAAGACACATGCTAATTTTTTTCTATTAAGATATATATTGTATTTGTTAATAGGAATAACATTTGAACAAGATACATAGTGTGCTTCTTAGTAGAATTGATATCCTTGATGTTATGTCAGATGGATCGGTTCAAGCTTAATTTAGAGTTATATGTTTTTATAAACATAAGTTTAAGACTTTTTGTTTCCATTGGTCTATAGCCAATCAAATGATATAATAAAGAGAAAAAAAAAGTGTGAAGATACAAAAGTCTACACAAGAATGCTAGAAAAAATAATTTATTTCAAAAAGTTGGTGCAAAGAACTATAAATTCTATACCTACTTTCTGTTCATTTAGAAGATATATGTTGCAAATTTTCACACAGAAACTTTTTTTCTATTGGAATTTGATCTGAATAGATATAATATTCTATGTTAATCCATGAAAGGGAAGTTGTAATAAAAAGCATAAGATCACTATTTCAATAAATGATCAATGTTGGAAGAGAAATTTTGTATCAAATAGTCCTAATGTTTTATTTGTATTAAATGGATTGACACCTAGATAAAAGTGATTTCTTGAATATACCATAAGACATAAAGACAAATTAGTTGCAACTCAAAGTATTCTCTATTAAAACACTTCACAAGTTTAAAATTGCCATCAAAACATAGGATTTTTTTTCTCTAATTTTTTTGAAAGGCACAAACCTAATTCGACATAAAGGTAAATTACAAATAATTTAGAGTTGGTTGAAAGGGCTGTGTAATTATTTTCAATGTTCAAAGTAATATGTAAATTGTTTTGGTAGTTTTCATTATAAAATATGTAAAGATATTGTACATTGAGGAGAGAAATGCTATTGAATCTTGATAATAAAAAAAGTTGTAGGGAAAGAGTTGTGAAAGCTTGTTGAAGGAATAAGCATGAGATGATTAATTTTAAGTAGGAAAGTTCCATGTAGATGATGCAATTGACCAGGAGGAATTATGAAATTCAAAGGCCATAATATCCATTTTCATATTCCCATAGTCTAAAACTTTAAAAGAATTACAACTTACACTACTATAACATGATACCTTGATAATTGTGGGCAACGTTTTATAGCATAGGTTTCTAAAATCTATAATAGATTCTAAATGTGCAATTTTCATAAGTCTTGAGGATTTTAATTTTTTTGTTTGGACATTAGTATGTATTAATTTGAGAAGTAGGTGTGCGAAGTTGATGTTGATATGCTCTTTGGCACTTCAAGGGAAAAAAAATTAGGAAGCAAGACAGTTGTGTTGACTAGATTTCCAACATAGTTAATCAAATCAAAATTGTCTATGAAATCACATTGAATCCTAAAAACATGTAGGTTGGATTTGAGACGAGATAGGCATTGTGCTAATTTTTTTAGAGCAAGACATGTTATCCATTGTTTGTTGAATTAAGATGAAATTTGTTTGATTAAGCCTTAAAAGCATTTTTTTTGTTGGACTCTAGGCACGTGACGAGTTTTGTTTGTCTTGTTTCCTATTGACATAAGATTTCTTGAACTAGTTGCATTAGGATGCAATTATAGTAAAGTGAGAAAAGAAAGCAGTGCATAATTTATGAAATATATTAGAGATTTTCAGAGTTAAGAGTTGAGATCTATATAAGTAAAAGCATTGTACCATTTACACTTACACCTAGAAAATTGGAGCTTAGTAGCATTAACATGTTAAAAAGTTCAATTGGTGTTGAAAGCAAGTGTGTCCTATTGTGTAAGTTTCAATGGATTTTGGCCTATGATCATCTGTAAGCTCGACAAAACCATCTAAATGCTCTTTACAAATGTATTATGCTAGTAGGAAATTGATCTAACTCTAATTGGATTTTGGAAGATCAAATTTCAAAAAGGGTGTTGCTGCCACAGGGATGATGGCTTCTAAAACCTAGGGAAAAACCCATTGGAGAGAATTCTATGTTGTCAAGCAACTCAAATCAAGAATTAACTACAGTATTCAAGAAATAAATATCAATATATAATTTGCAAAATCATGCAACCAATTACAAAAAAAGGCAACTCAAATCAAGAATTAACTACAGTGTTCAAGAAATAAATATCAATATACAATTTGCAAAATCATGCAACCAATTACAAAAAAAAGCAGACCAAGTCTATATTTGAATTCAATTATCAATAGTGACACTTTCAAATGTTCCCAACTATCCAAAATTAGATGGAATTACAAGATTAAGTAGAAAGAGAGAACAAAGGAAAACATCACATTATGTCAAACAAATCAGAGATTGAGATATTTCAAAGTTGAGATTTACAAAACTAGAATGGTTGCCATATTTAGATCTTAGTTCCAATACAAAAGCAATGACTGAGGCAAGTTTCAAGAAAATTGGGAGATCAAGTTCAGACACCGTATTTTTTAAAATAAAAGTGTCATTCAAAAAGATAATGATTGCCAAATTTTAAAAGAAGTTGAAAATCCTTTTTATGATGGTAAAATTTTGTTGATTTCAATAATATTGTTGTTTAATGTCAATGTGAACAGGCCCTGTTGGAAGAGTTTTCTGTTTGAGTAATTTTCATAGGAAATTTCAGTGATTGCTGTACAACATTCTTTGAGTTGTCGTTGCGTAGAGTGCATTCCATTAAGTCATTTTTCTATCTCCATAGTGCATTCCACACTATGTTCATATTGGCTAGTTGTTTGTTCTTTGCAAGATGCATAGTCTGGTGAGTTTTGGATCATTGGCCGATTACAGTTGTTGCAGATTCATTGAAATGGAGGTGAAAATACATTTTTTTGCCTTGTATATATGTATAAACATATTGTAATTACTATTTGGTCTAGTTTTTGTTTTTGGAAAGAAGCCTGACTGGGTTAAAAATAAGAAGACCGAGTTAAAAATAAGAAGACTTTTAACATATGGAAAGAAAACTGTGAAATGGAGGTTCAAATACTTTTTTGGGTACACCTTATAACTATATAGACTGATTGTGTTTACTATTCCATCTAGTTTTTTGGGGAAATAGAGTAATATCATAGAAAAACATAAAGGCTATCAACATATAGCAATAAAAACTGTGAAAATGAAGTAAACATAGCTAGCTAGCCGAGTCTTTGATTGGACAATTAAAAGCAAATTTTGTTTTGCAAAGTCACCATTGAGAACATCGAAAAAAATTGTTGAAGAAAACCATTTCGTTTGGTTTCCTTTTGGACCATTTATCACAATATTCTTGATCAAGTATAGTGGTGTGATATTGCTTGCCAGTTGTTGTTGTATTTACAGGAAGAGATCCTTGCAGTTTTCATCGATTTGCAGTTGTAACAAATTTGATAAATATCGTTAGACCGTGTCTAAGAATTCAAAGGCAGTAGAGTTATTTTCATTTTTAACCGGAATTGAAAAATATAAATTGGATGTGCAACGAAAAATAAATAATTTGTATGGAGGCAAATGAGACTTACAATTCCATGATCATGTATTGTTTCTTTGTGTTTGATATAGAGTTCATATTGTTGATTGTTTTGTTTGCATGCAACGACAATTGTTGCAGCAGAGCCAACATAATAAGCATGGTTTGATGTCCATAGTTCATTTACAGACATATCTGGTGGAAGTTTGTGATTTTTGCAAACTTGCTCTATAATTGCAACTGTAGTTTTCTCCAATACCAGGATGCAATATTTTGCATCTCCTATGTCATATGCTCCTTTTTTTCAATGCAAAGTCCATGATTCTAACACTATTTCCGGCAAAAAATGACAAATGAAACGAGGTATCAAATTGTTGTTTATGTTCAATGTTATTGTCATTTGGTAATCTTTTTCAACCAAGTGTGCATGAACCAATTGCACTTTAACAAGTGAATTTGGGTTCTTTCTCTAGACAGGTCCATACAATGCCATGCCATCTCCTTCAAAGATGTTGTTGAACATAGCTGAATAATAGAGGATGGTCGTAATGATGATGGTTTAAATCTGCAATTTCTAATGGGAAAAAAAACATTGACATAATGAGAAATTAGTACTAGAAACAATATTTAATGTATAAAATCTTCTTAGATAGAAGCTCAAAGATATCTAGTTTTTTGTATTATTATTATTGCAAGAAATTCTACCTGGTAGAGCAGCATGTGGAAATTATTTTTACCTCTTTTGCCTATCATCATTAAATACCGTTTTGTCCATTGTATTTTGCAATTGGTTGGCAATTATATTGTCTAAATATCTTTATCTATCATTGACAGATGCCAATAAATAAGAACAAATGACAAGCAAAACAAACAAATTGAATATCGATAAAGAGCATGAAGCATCAAGCCAACATCTCTATGTTAATGAAAAGAGCCAATTTTTAAAGGACAATCTAAGAATGCTTACCAAAAATCAATAGGGGCAGCAAAATGACTATTAAGATATTGTCGATGTTGTATTTTGTTGTATAAGGCATGAATCTTACGAGACTGTTTGTCTATTTTTTTTATAGGGATTAAAACTATCTCAAGTGCAATAAAACTCTGAGATATTGTGCAAACTTGGGTTGTTTAAAGAAGACTATACATCTGAGCATCTTAATTCTAATTACATCTTCGTAATGCTTTCCTGGTAGCAGCTTTTTACTGAGATTGCTATGCTTTAAGTTCTTGCACAACGTTTCAGAGGATCATTTTTTGCAATTGTTTGCGATAGCTTAAGTTGGTTTCAAATGCAATATAGCTATGTGACATTATGCAATATGGAAAAATTAAAAGGCATGGCATGTACAAGCATAATTGGGATTTGTTGCAATACATATATTATAAGTTTGAATTTTTGTTTCACTTTTAAAAGTCTATTTTGAATGACAATGGAAAAGCATAAGAACTTTGACCTATTACATTGAGTTATATTTGTTAAATGAACATAGATATTTTTTTTGTATTAAATGAAAATAATAAAAATATTTTTACGCTATTGTCAAAGGAATTGAAAGACAAGTTGCGTAATGGTTAGACTAATAGGAATTGAAAGACAACTAATAGGAATTGAAAGACAAGTTGCGTAATCTTTCAAGTTGCGTAATGGTTAGACTAATAGGCATCAAAGACATTGAAGATAATATCATTATTTTCTAGATTTGTCCAAAATTTGTGAAGCATAGAGCCAGTGTTGGTTGTTGTTTTAGTTGTATGCAATTTTAAACCATTAGTTTTCATGAATGGTCCATTGATGATATTTTTTCCATACGGAATGGTAGGTTTCGTGTGTTTAATGAATATATGAGCAAAGAATTTTGTTTCATTGTTGAACGGAGTCCATACTCAAATGGTTTTCAACTCTACCTATTTCAATAACAACCTATCTACAAATTGAATTTTATTTTTTCTAATTTATTTATAAGATAAGAGATTGCATATTCCTGATGATACACTTCAGTATAGACAAGTCCAAGTTTCCTAATTCCCTTAGGGTCAAATGCAAGTTTGTCCATTTTCAAGCCATGTTCCTAATGAATTGTTCATGCACATGCCAATAGAACAAGGACTGTTCTCGAATGCAGGCATATATATATGCAAGTTTGTCCATTGTCAAGCCATGTTCCTAATGAATTGTTCATGCACATGCCAATAGAACAAGGACTGTTCTCGAATGCAGGCATATATATATTTCCAAGTGTCATTTGCACACATATTCTTTTGAAAGGTGTCCAATTGTGCATGACATTTGGTGTATATAGATGTTGTATTCTAGCTCGTTGTGCAAATCCAATTCTTGGATGTGCAAAGTCCTTCCACATGATATTAGTTGTTCCTTTTGTATAATGTTTGAACTTGCCTTGCATCCCATTTACTATAATATCTTCAAGTGCATAATTTCCCCCAACTAATTCAACAAGCGTATTTATTGGCACAATTGTAGAAGGCAATGCAATGAATTGTGTTCAAGTGTATTTTTTTTCGATTGAATCCATTTTTTATCATGAGTTGTTAGTGTATATGCCTCCGAGAAAACAATAGACAACATTTTCTTATTGTGCTCTTGAACATCTTTGCTACTATGGAAACTATAAAGAAGTGTTGGGTCCTTTGGTGGGTGCTTGTGGCAATATTTGTTTAGAGAGTTAATATCATGTTCTCTTTGAGAGTATGCTCTAATTTTGTTAAAATAGAGACAAATACTTCATTTTTATTTTTTGCCTCGTCACCTTTTGTAGTTAAAAAAACTTAATATCATTTGGCCAAAGGCTCTATGGAAAGTTTTGTTATTGAAACTTGGGTTGTTCAAAAATCCAAGAATCGTGGATAAGTTGTGCTTGGCATAGGTCACCACAAAAAATGATAAATATATTTCCAAATGGTTTTGTTTGAGTGTGTATAATTTATCGTAGTCTTATGTCTATGTTGTTTAGCATTTGAGAGCCGATTAATGATAATTCATCTATGTGCTATAGTCGAAGTTGTTGATACTATTTTGTTAGTAAATCTGACATATTTGAATTTAATGGAATCATGTTTGATGAATTTAGTGGGAGTTGCAAAGTTGAATGGATTGTGATGCCACTTGCATTGTTTGCAGCTTTTCTAGGGAATGCGACTATAATCCCCTTTTTTTCAAAGGATCACTTTGGATTTATTTTTCATAAAAGTGCAATAAGCCATTGTAAATTGCTTTTGCAGTAAATGTTTTCTTTATACCTGCACCTCCAGTCAAAAACAAATAGATCAAAGTAATTGGATTGTTCTTTTTTTGTCATTTTGATTTATTTTGCTATTGTTTGTCATTCTTTGTTATAGTTTTATTCTAATGGCATGGTACACATATGTCCTTAGAACAAATAGTTTTTTATTGAATTTTCTAGGGGTACCATGCTGCATTTGTTGGAATGGAACTTTATGCACAATGTTACATTGAATGTCATTGTTTTCGAAGACAAGGGTATTTGGTTCTTTTCTAGAGTTGTACTAGATGCAAACATTTCTTTGGATTTAGAGGCAACTGTTTTGAATGCAATGACAATATTTCTTCATTTTGTTTATATTCTTTCTATAAACCTTTGTTAAATAGGATCTATTTGTTTTTTTAGACATATATGCTTCAAAACATGTTTGACATTTTGATTTTAGTGAATTTCCATTGTCTCAATGTGGGACATATAGCATCATTTTTTCTTTGGAAAAATTCTCTGGGTATTTTTCTTTATTGTACCAAATGTATTGTATGACACGTGGTTTCATTCTTTTTTTGGTAATTGTATTGTAGATGAGTAGCAAGAAGAATACTCTGCTAAACAAGTTTCTTCAAGTTCAATATGTTTTTCCATGTATTTGTCTATAATTAAATCACATACAATGTCATCAGAATCATCAGGTTCTTGTTGCAACAACATTGGTTTCTTTAGCACAAATGTGTGTTTGTCTTCTATTGTAATATTAATGAATAATGTTTTCTTCAAATCCGAATACAAATACAATAAAAGGAAAATGTGTACAACTTGTCTATTAGAAATTTTTTGCGTGTTTAAGAGTGCATTTCCAAGTTTGTGGATTGTTTCAATTTTTCCATCATTATCAAAAAGACATTGCTCTTTGATTTTCCTGAAGGCATTGGTCATGGTTCTATCTATTTTTTTATATATAAGAGATAATATAAGTTGTTGCATCATAGGCATCCAAGCTAAATTGTGAATTTGTATTTGCTTTCCATAGCGGTGGGACTGATTTGGCAAATGCATTCACCCATATATCATATGGATCTCTTTGTAGCATTTGAGTGGGGTAAGAAAGAAAACTATGTAATAAAGAATGTGTTGGTCTCTAGTGACTTCGAGCTCGGACAAAATCATTGTGAAAGGCATGTTTTTAGGATATTCTATATGTTTTGAAAGGAAAAATAGTTCTTTTACTTTTTCATTGGTACCATTGATACTAAATTCTAATGGATGGAAGATAACAATTTTATCCATTGGAGGAAATGAAAAATTGAACCTACAATTAGAGTTTTGGTGTTTTTTGCATGTTCTTGTATGGTTATGAGTTTGGATCCTAAGAAGGTTTTTGTTAAGTAATGATGAATCAAAATATATATATATATATATATATATATATANATTTTGAAATTCAATTGTAAAGAAAAAATCTTCTAGTTTTCCAAATAATTTATTTTTATTTGAGATTCAATATCGCAATGTTATTATTCTATGTCTATAGTAGTGACTACAAAGAACTGGATGTTCTCTAATCAATGAATCAATATTTTTCTCAGAAATATTGTCAGAAAGTTTATTTAGATCTTGATTTTCAATTTATTGTAGTGTGTTACACATTGGAGTCCAAACATGTTAACCACTAGTGAAAGTTACAAAGAATGTAGGACCTGACCAAGTTGTCATATCATTGCAAATACACATTTTTCATATATTCAAATAGTTAAGTGATGTTCATATTGCTTTCAAAGAGCGATATGCAATTGACGATTTTATAATCTTTTCAAGGTTATTTGTTTATTTGACATATTTTGCTAGCAAATTTTTCCCTAAGAGTTCTCCTATGAAAATGGATATATAAGAATAATTTGAAACATGTCTTATAATAATTCGAATTGCTTTAAAGAAAATATTTGTGTTGTGTGTATCAAAGTCTCCAGAGCTATGCAAAAGTTTCCACTGTGCTATTTGTTGATAAGAAAATTAGTTTATAATGTCTTTAGACCAGTTGGATCCATAAAAAAGTTTAGGGAGATTTAGTTCTTCAGAGAACTTGTCTTAGAAAATGCATAATGGTCGAAAAGCTTCAGAAGGTGCAATTTGTGTAATTATATTGTCTAACACATATATTAGATGGATTTGTACATATCCATGTATCAATGTCTCAAACACTCGTTCTAAATCCTTCTCACTATCCATAGAATCCAACATTTTTGTGTTTGATTCAGTATTCAATTCTTGTTTAATCTTTTGTTGGACATCTCTTCCTAGTTATTCTTGATAACACTGTTCCTTCATTTTTGTAAAGTGTAGTTTTGCACAAGTCATTCAAAGGATCCATAATAGTTTTCGGCTAGACATTCCCAGATAGATAGGCATTTTTGTATTCCAACTTTCGTTTTGACATTACTGCAACTGTAATAGAGTCTAATAGACTTCTAGGAAATGTCGATTGAATTTTATCCAAATCTACAAGTACATTAATGATTGTTCCAATGAGGCCAAAATTTGAGCTCTTTTGTAACCAAGTTGTCTTATTTGTGCAAAAGTTGTTCTTGGTGATACTAGTCATTCTTACAAAGAAGTCAAAATTGACACAGATGGAAATTCATTATTACGGTGAATTTGCATAGGCGATGCAAAGGTAGGAAAATGTTCATTAGATATTGATTTTTTGCAAAATTTGCAAATTTGATCATTTAGTCTAATGACTTTTGCCTCTTCTCAAGATCTAAAAGACCTTTGTCAACGACCACTCAATGTCTTTTTAGAAATGTAAATGTTCACATATAGAACATGCATGAGTTGGTGTGTCTTTAATAGATTGCAGGTATGCATGAATTGTTTTGGTTGCTTTTTCATATTCCTTTTTTCTTCGATGAGCATGCTCTCCCTGTTTTTCTATTTCTTGTTTTAGCTGATGCAATTTTTTGAATCTATTGTTAGGAATGTTGCATTGAATATCTTGTATTGTTGAACAAGTAACTTCTTGCCAACTGTATAGGATTTGTATATTGACTTGAAATTTCTTTTACTCTATCTTTTAACATTTTTTTGTATTTATGTTGATTGCATCTACATTGTTCGATTGCTTAAGCAGATTATTGAAAATATTTTTCTTTATTGTCTTCTCTTGTACTCTGTCTCCTTTGTTCTTTTTGTGATTGTCCAATAGGCTATTAGAAGTAATGTTTCTTTCCTTAGAAAACATAGTTGAGGTGGTATTTTTAGAATGGTTTCTTAGCAATGGATGAAAGTGCATGAATGCAAGGAATTCAAACATGTTGCACTAGATATAAAACTTTTGATGAAGTATCTATTGAATGGAATCTCATAATAATTTTTGTAATCCTTGTACTCCATATGTCTATGTCAATGTTCAACAATTTACACAACCATTGAATTACAAATTTGTCTCCTTCTATGTTACCATGACTATATGGCTTTGACAAATCTACAATATATTCTTGCCAATAGAAACTGGGCATTTTTTCCCTAGTTGCATCTTCATCAAGATATCTATTTAAACATTGAATCGCTTTATTGTCATTTACAAAAAACAATTGTAAAAGGATTGTGTAATTTATTTTCTTAGTTTATGCACATTAAACAATGATGTTAATTAATTTGTAGATAGATTCAAATAATTAATCATGGAAGTCACTAGTGATAGAACTATAAATATAGAGGCCTTTCTCTAATAGTACTTTTTCAATAGCTAGTAATTCCATTTGACTATTCAAATATTGGTTTGCACAAATGCTTTTAGTAAATAGCTAAGACCTAAGTTCCATAAAGTCTAATATATGATTTATATGATAAAAGTGGTTCAAAGTGACCAAATGATGAGTTTTGGTCATGTAACAAAATGTTGTATCTATATTATGTATCTTTAGCATTACAATGGAAGTACTTTGTTTCTTTCATCAATGACCAAACACCTACTATAATATACATCTGTTTAGAGAACCATTAGTTGCAAAAAATATCTCCCCATAAGCCATTTCCATTGTGTCGATTTGATTGTGAAGCAAAAAATGAAATTCAATTCAAGTATGCAGTAACCTTTGTTACATTGTGCAATTCTGAGGGAATTCAATGCTCAACTCTATCTACATTGAGAATAGAGCCATAAGATCTTTTTTTATCTAAACAACAATGAAAATGGTTAACAATTCCTTCTCTCATTTCTATTGGTGTATAACGAAAATACAGTAGAATGACTAGTGCATCAAATAAGTTATTCTCCAGTTCATAGTAGAAATTATGTAGGTGGAATAGATGAAATATAGCTAAGGTGTGATCAATTTTTTTTCTCTTTAAACCATGGATTGAAAAAAACCATTTGGTGTAGTTAGATAAACTAATTCAATAAAATCTTGTCACATTGCATCTATAGAGCCGGTGTTGTTGGCAATGAAATATTTAGCAAAACAATTCAACTGCACAAATTAGGTAACTGCACTTTCCATATTTATCACAAGCTTTATATCAAGAAACAAAAACAAATGACCTTGAACAAAACAAAATTAATGTCCATTAATTTCTGTTTTTTTCATGTTGCTATATGTTCAATGGAAGTTTCTCAACCGATTATATATTTCCAAGAGAAGGATAGCTCTTATAAGATGAAAAAGTTGGTTTCCTTTAGAACAAGAAAATTAAATATTATCATGAAAGCAAGTCTATGATATAAATAACAGGTGCATAAATATGTTGGAATTTGGAATTTTGCAACATATAAAAAATTTCATGGAAAATGATTTGGCACTCTAGGCCTAACAACTTTGAAACAAGAAAACCCTTCTTGAAGAAAATAATGTCACAATTTAGCAATAAATCAATTGTATATTGTCTATAGTACAGTTCTCTAAAGTCGATAGAACAATAGCTCCGCAAAAAAATTTGCATATATCAATTGACCTCGGTCAATAAAAGAAGAAAAAGTGAAAAAAGGAAAATAAAATCAATTTCCAAAAGTTTCACTGTTAGAATTTTGCACACACTAATTAATGCATCATAAAATAGGAAGACGCAAAGGGGAGGTTCAAATCTCCAATATCATTGTAAATGATAAAATTGCAATGGTTTGAATTACAAAAGTGTAGTTTTAATGCATCTATCAAAAACACCTTCTAGGTTGACCAAATTGGTTACAAGGCTATATTTTATTTTTCCAAATGCAAAAGAGGAAATTAGATTATATTACAGTAGAAAGAAATGTATGCTTCTTGGTGTGTTGTCTGATAAGGTCGATATTTCAAAATTACAATTTACCACTACAAAATCCTTCTAAGTGAAATAGAATCAACATAAAATAGAGGATATTCCTCTCCTTGACAAAGCATGAAACTATGGAACTAAGTTGTATAGTATTCCATCATATATGAGAGATCATGAAAGTTGTGAGAAGCCATTTATTTTATGATGCTTGTCATTGAGAGCTAGGAATATGATGACAAATGATTGTTCATTACAAACACCATAACTCTTCACCAACAATAGTTTTTGGTCGTAGGTATTGCTCATTGAAAACACAAAGAATTAGCTAAACAATACTTTGTTATTCCTCTAGTTATTTGAATCTCTTAGTAAGTATCTTAGCAAGTATAGGAACCATTATAGCTTGCTAAAAGGAATTAGTTATACCTTTGCATTCCTAGTAGTTAGTATGAGGGTAAGATTGAAGTGAGAGGATATCACAACCCTACATAGGATCTTCTAGTTATAAGTATTATTTAAACTTCTAGCATGAGGAAATATTTGGAGTTGTAGCTATACCTAAAAGGGAGCCTAAATTCCATATTTTGAGATGATTATGGTATTAAATTTGTTGATTGCAACGCTATAGTTGAAATACAATTGCATCTTAGTGACAATTAAAAAGTGAAAATAGAAATCAATGATTTTGGTGTTGTTGCCATCCTTGGGTTGGGCATATTCACATGCAGTTTTGTTGATTTGCTCCTTTACAATGACAAATTGACAGTTTTGTTGACATCCTCACCTAGAATGTCAAATTGAACATATGACAACTTATATAGCAGATTTTTCTCACTTCTACGAGTATATAGATGTATGTATCCTCTAGCAACAAGCCTATGCTAGGATGGTTTTTTGTCACTACTCACAAATTTGACATTTTGACATGAATCACTTCAAAAGAAACCACTAAGAAAAAGAATCCATAACCAGAGAAAATTGATCATTAGATAAATTCAAAAAACGCTAAAAAAATCCATAATTCAAGAAGACTAATCATTATCCTGACATTTAAAGAAGGTTGTGCTATGGTAAAAGCATATATACCTAAGCTAGGTAGTAAGGTTTAACATCTTATAAATTTAGTGCACTAAGAAAATTAGTATCATGTACCACTTCAAGCAAACAAAACCAAAAAAAATTCTGAGTTAAACATGTGGATATGAGTATACTTTGATGATGCCTCCACCCACAAATTTATTATATTAAATTTAGGATCCCATAAAATCATATCTATTATAAAGTATAATATTCAAGAAAAAAGAGGAGAGTGAATGTACTATTGGAGAAGACCGCTTGGTATCCCAATCACCAAAACAACAAACAAACTCAATTCAACATCAAAGTCTAGAGCTATAAACATCAATTCAAACTCAAATATCCATATACAATTTTTAAAATGGATATGCTACAGGGTATGAAATTTGGCCCAACTAAATGGAATTCCACTATTTGTAACTATCCCATGTACAAAATGTTAATCCTTAAACAAATCCATAAGCATGCACTTTCACATACATATTTTAAATTGGCTTATTGCATATCCAACTTATTTCACATACATCTTTTGAATTTTCGTATTGCATGTCTAGGCTATGGCATACTAACCATGAAGATGATCTTCCAAAGATCCCATAGGCATATACTCATATACAAAAAGTTGTTGATTACCATCAATACAATAACCAATCAAGTTTATTAAACTAGGATGGTGTAGAAGGCCAAGCATGTGCAATTTGACAAGACACTTCATGTTTTCTTGGAATCCATTTTTATCCAGTTGCTTAGCTACAAGAAGCTATGAACACAAAGCCCAACAAAAATTCAATGTTTGTAAGCATTGTGTTTAGCTAAAACACCACAAGAAAACTAGAAGGTACATGTAGCCTATGCAAATATCATGAGGTGTAACTTATTGGGCCTATACTCTCCAAACCCCCTTTGCACACCAGGCCAAAACCATCTTCACCTTAAAGGAATTCAGTTCTAAATTTCTTGGTAGTTGTAACAAGAATACAAAAAGTAAAAGTCTGATCAATTATATGTGGACTTCGCTCTTTATGATCCTCCTTATTACTACCATAATTTTTTTACCTCTACTTTTCTCCAATCATCAACATCGACTGGTGCCCTGTCTCGATTCAACACTTTTTTATTTGTTTCTCTTCCAAATTTAGTTTTCCACAGGACTCGTTGTTTCTCGATATTGATTCGACACTAAGAAAGAAATAAACAAACAAACAAAGATGCCATTTACAATGGAAAATTCCCACAATACCCATGAGCTCAGTTGTATTGAAAATATTGTCTCCGATGGAGTAAACAATCTTTAGGTGTAGGACAAATATATTCTGCCTCTCCATAGATTCCTGCATATTTCCAAGGTGTCTTAGTCCAAGGGAATTCTGGTGTCGGATATCAAAGCCCTAGATGGCCCTCACACAACCAACGTAATCTAGCAAATACAATGCTATCAGGACATAGTCAAAGGAGGTGGGGTAGACAATAATTAAAACCCATATAAAACAAATATTGTAAAGTAATTATGTATAACTTGATTTTAAATCAATAGGCATGTATGGTCTACATGGTTGTTAATGAAAAAACATTAATAACAAGAAAACCAAACTTCTTTAATATCTATAGAAATTAGGACAACCCTTCATAGATTATCTTAAGAGAACCTCGCCAAATTATAACTAGATTACCACGATGTTGACAATCTTGGAAGGAAGTTGGATTTGTTTTGATTTTTGGAATTGGGCACCTACAAATGTTAACATTTTTTTGCATTGTATAGTTTTTCAATCCCTGACGGTTAATTTCTATATACTATAATTCGATTGAGTGCATAAAGACAAGGCTTTCAATGATGCAACAAGTGTTAATTATCACAAATATCCCATTCAATGCTCTGTATGCTAGACAATCACTTGCATCACTGCACTGCCCATGTTGAAGGCACAATCCATGATGCCAACATCACCCTTTCTCCCATTGTTGTTAGGGAAACTGTTCCTATGGCTGGGGTGAGACCACCACCATACTAGGGATGACAAACACATATTGAAGTAATTACATACATGAATCAAGCATGATATGTATTATAAAATACAAAGGTTTTTAGACATAGTGAACATGCACCTTTTTACAATAAGGTTGATGCAAGCTTGAGCTTTTCCAAAACAGTCTCCAAACCTCTACTCCAAGACCTGCAACAAGATAATACCTTCTCAAACACTTTTGACAATCATGAACAAGAAAAATATATATAGCAAAAGATGAATACTAAACATGTAAATCAATTTTCATGAAGACATGATAAATAATCAAATGTACACATAACTTTGGGAAGGAAGGATCTATTTGATTCATCAAAGGATTTGCAACAAATACATGTGATACCTCAGTCTGATCTGGCATTCCTTGAAACTATGATCTGAATCTCCTTACTCCTCAATCTGGCATAATTTCTCGAGCATAACGGTAAGGTAAGTGTCTTCTTTTTTTCCTCATGGTTTCTCCCTTGTATTTATGACAAGGATAAGAAGAGAAATTTCGAGGATAGAGCAGTGAAGGAGGGTAGGAAAGTTACGAGAGCGACCTCAACTACCCTCTAATTAATCTTAATTTTTATTTTTAACAATATTTGGGATACACTAGTGGAAATAGGGTAACTCACTTGTGGCACACTAGTTTCCTTAGTGCAACCCGCATGTACAACTTTTTGAGGAAAAATGCTAGTTGATAAAAGTCAACTTGCGTGTTGCACGTAGGATGTCAATTTTTCATAAGTGTGTATACCCTAAGTTGGTTATATAAGAAGGAATTTACTAGAGCAAACAATGGGTAATTTAGGCCATTGTTATCAATAGGCAATCTGGCTCTTCAATCCATAAGTCCTTTTGTGTGAGAGAAAACTTGGCATCGTCACTCGGACAGTCGAAAGTGCCAATTCAAGGGATAACAGATGTCCCCTACCGTATGGGATGATAAGGGGAATGATGGTTGAAATACATTATACAACACAATAAGAGAGGAGTGCGAAAAACTTAGGATCAAAAGTCGCAAGAAAGTACTTGAAACAAAAATGAGAGATCATTTTACAATATCATCTTTGATAGAATTCCATATCCAAAAAGGTGAAACATGATCCCTAATACAATATACATCCTCTTTTATACATATATAGAGCCTGAATTGGACCTGATGGCCATGAAAATTTTACAAAGTGGATTGCAACAACATATGTACAAAGAAGGATCTCCACACTAGAGTTATGTCATCAAAATAGGATATGGTATTGCGCAACTCAAGCTATCATGATACAAGCCTAAGGTATTCATCCAAACCATCTCAAAGGTATGGATCCTAAGCATGTGAATAGAGGAGTTGAATTTGAACATGGATGATATCATTTGATTATCAGTCAATATGGTAAACTATTAACAAACGCAAGGGAACCCATCAATGATGAAAATGGGACCCAAGGTACAGAGTACATTCTTATAAGTGTGAATAAGAGATCTTGAATTCGAACACTTGAAAACTCCATCAAGTAAGAGACATTAATGTATTTCATAACTTGATAGCAACAGAATATACTACTAAGGACTACAAATCTCAAGGTACCATATAGAACTCTAATCCTTATCTCCATAGCAAGATGAGTTGAAGTCGATGAGAATAGACCCATGAGAAGGAAGGCATTAATGAATCCTTCAACATCTCACATGAGTAACTCGGAGATTGGATTGATATGAAATAATACAGAGAAAAAATTGATATCAAGGATGGCCGAGATGGAAAGTCAAGGAAAATTGCAGAATGGTTGACATAGGTTTTGTATCCTTGAACAATGAGGAAAACACAATAGTGACTTAGGAAATGTTAGAAACAAAGGGACCAAAGATACAAATCTACAATTTATAATACATTAATAGATTCTCCATATAGTTGGAAGAGTAACCAACCATAGGAGTAAAACCTCGAAGATCAGGTTTATCCTAGGGCCAAAACTAAAACCCAATTGTTAAGAGACTCAAAATCGGTGCTTTGTTCAAGGAGGATTTAGATTTGTTGCCATATGTTTGATAAATAACTGAGATCTTTCTCTTCCCTTTCTCTTTTTAAAATATCTTTCTTGTAAAAGTTTAAAGAGTCAAAGAAACCAAACTCGGGACCTTCTTCATTTTTGAATGATAGAGAAGAATGCTTAATAATACACTAATTCATGGATTTTATGAGCCTGAATTAGTGAATGCTCGCTAATGTTTTCACATTTTGAGAGTTGAAAACGCCAAAGAATACTCTAGGGGGGTGCTTTTTTGTAAATTTAATCTCCAAAGTCCAAAAAAGTATAAAACACTACAGTGGAGAACTCTCTTAGCTCAGGAGAACTAAGGTATTTCTTTTTCGTAGTTAGTATGGTAGATCCAAAAAAGGGTTAAACTATCACCATACAGATGCTCCTTCGATAACAAGCATGAATCTTTATCTTTAAGGAGTGTGAAGAAAAGCAAGGTCACTCGTGTTGTTCCATTGATTTGTGAGTATGGGGCAACAAACAATAGACTTGACACCATTTTTCTAAATTTTAACGAGCACGATAATAGGATGAAAAGTGATCGAAATCTTTTTCATGTTTTAACCAGAGCAAAAAAAAAGAAAAAGTGCGTTAAAAAAGGGTTCCTTTTTCATAAATTTCGTCCTCCGGGCCCGAAAAAGAGATAAACTAAAACCAAGGAGAACTCTTCTAATGACAATGAACTAGAGTATTCATTTTTCATAAGTAATCCATGTAGTCCAGAAAAGGGTTAAACTTATACCTATGTGGATGTTCCTTCATGTCCTTCAACGAGTTTAAAGTGAAAAACTTGGCTCAACAATCTTGTCAAGTTTAAGGAGTCTAACAATAGCTTAAAGAAAACTCCATACACCTTTCCCGTAAAGGTTTAACGAGCCCGGAAAAGTCAACTTGTGGCCTCCTTCTATTTTTAACAACCTCGAAGGAGAGCTAGAAGAATGCTCATAATGCAAGGAAATGAGTGTTAGGGGCATGTGAAACTAGTTCCAAGTGCAAGGACAAGCCTATGCATAGTGCAAGGAACAAGAACAAGATAAGGACACTCAACGAGCCTCTCCTCCTGGTAAAGGGTTTCAAGTTGCAACGACAAAATGATACATAGACAAGCAATAATGAGAAAAGCATGAAAATCGGAATCAGGCTCATGAGCGCAAGCAAGGTAGATGCAAATGTAGTTACAACTTAAACATAAAAGCAGGAGCCTTATGGGGAATGGCCATAAATATTTAAGAAAGAAAAGCATGAGGCTTCTTTGCAAAGTCAGGTAAAATCTACAAAGGCTCCCGAGCCTATGAAAAATCTCAGCATGGCCACCAAAATGGCATGGGGTATTGGCTATGGTGACCCATGTTCGATAGGATATGATGTTGGACTGACGTCAAATACATAAAAAGACGGCTAACACACCAATATCCAACAAGTTCAACCTTATAGCGAGTTCGTATGGAACAAGCCTTGAAATGCATCGTAACAGAGGGGAATCCTAAACCTATATGCAAATTTCAAATAAGCTTGAAGGGAACGAGTAATATGTCAAAAAAGACATGTAAGCAACCATGAATACAACTAAAAATCATGTCTCCAAGAAACAACAGTACCAAGATCATATTCAAAAGAAATAATCAGATACATGTCACTTTGGTAGAAATACTTTCAACTTCGCCTTCTTTAACAGCATGCATAATCAATGAAAAGCTAACTGAGGAAGACTTTATAGTGCCAAGGCCTAAGGATTTACAATCAACAAGATCTAAATCAAGAGGAAGATCAACATTGAAAGAAGTGATGGAGTCTGCAAGAATAGACTCAGCATCGTGGGAGTCGAAAATTATACAAACATAATCAAACATAGTCGGAACATTAACTTATTGTTCAATTGGAGAGTCCAAAGACTCAAAAGTACCAATGTTTGAGGATCGATATTAGTACGATCATACTCAAAAGGAAAATCAAGGATGGATCTAACTGCAATTGGGTCAACATCCAAAGGAATGCAAAACTGTATCATAGACTCTAGGAAAACTTCATCTGAAGGAAGAATATCATCCCAGATAGAATACATGTCCAAACATTCAGTTGGACAACTAGGGTGGAGAGCAAGCTCCGATGTCCCCATTGGATGGATCACCTGGTCAACTGTCAAGACCAAATCCCAATAAGGTAAGCATGAGTACATAGGCTTCTTCTTAGTAGCAATTGGACATGAGGGATATGAGGCCACATAATTCATCTATGGCGAGGAAGTGTCTATCAAAACACTAGGAATTGAAAAAGGATAGACTTGGTCTAAAGTCGAGTAATGAGAAGGATCAACAAATGGCAACTGATCAATAGTGACAATTGTTAAAAGTTAACAGCTGCAAAACCAAGATCACTAGAAGAAAGACAAACCACATAAACAAGCTGGGTGTGGTTCTCATTTTACCATGGTGATGATATATCACCTCCCAACCATAGACAATATAACACAATTGTCTCCCCCGAGCTCAGAATTTCAAATATAGAACGATGTACATCCATATAGTCGTAGCAAAAACCCTAAGAAAACAAGAGAGAAACTTATCAAAGGTGAAAACCTCAAAAAATAAGCCTCCTAACTGCAGGAGCGAGCATTCCTTAACTAGTGCGAATTTGCCTTGATTGACTTGCCAAATGAGAGGTTCGACCTCTTTATTTATACACATAAAAAGTGACTTTTTCCCTTATTAGGCCGACTTGAGTAGGGCAGTTTTTCCGACTATTTGGGGCAAACTGCCCACTATTTTGGGGCAGTTTGTCCCACTAGGTTGACTAGTGTTAGGGAAAGATAAAATAAGGTTTCTATATATATTTTTCTTGTGTGATTCTTTCCCAAGGTTTACATTAATTCTTTCAAGGGTTTACATGATTGATTACATCAATATAATCTCTAGTAGGAGGTACAAAACATTATAATAAGAATAACTTATGAAGTTGCACAAGATCCAACACTCTCTTTCAACAAGGAAGGTATTCTTCGGACATGGTATTCTAATTTTATTTTTTCTTGGGCCAACCTATGAGGTGGTGCCTCATGCAACTACTACTCCAACACTCCCTCTTAGCCAAGGAGGCATCATTAGTATTGTTATACTATAACATATTTGGATATCATCTATACATCACGGTTTTATATCATAAATATGGTCTTCCAACCAAATCTCAATCCTTCAAAAAGTGTCAACAAATCAATCTTTGTGCATCAACTCAATCTAGTCCATCGAAGAACATGCACTAACTCCCATTAGGAGAATTTTGAGGTCTAAAATGGGCCTCATAAGATATATAATAAAATATTATGAGTTAGACATTTTGTGGGGAATGTATATTCACAACTCATCTCTTACACTATAACCAATGCAACTATGGTTAAGTTAAATTGAAAAGATGACTAAAATAAAACCAATAAAAAAATCATCTTTTATATGACTAAAATGAAAGTGCTTTGAGTACATAAATTACTTCTAAATATAACATGATTGATATGACTGAAAGTAAAATACTTTTGAGTACATAAATTATTTTTAAATATAATATGATGAATGTACTTATAAAGTAATGTGTTCATAAAATATAAATATATTAATTTTGAAATTTGAAACATAAGTTACTTTTTCAATATTCAAAATATGTTTATAAACCATGTATTTATAATTTTGAATTTTAAACATAAAGTTAAATTGAAATGAATAAATTGTCATATATATATATATATATCAAAAATAAAAATTAATTTTAAAATATAAATATAAAACTATAAATTAAAAAAAAAAATCATCTTTTTAATACACCTTCAAAATCACATGTAAACTCATTTTTAATAGTTTCTTGTGATATATATTATGTATATTATATATCATTTTTAATGCAATAATTAATAATATCATTAAATATAAAATAAAATAAAAATGTTAATATTGGGATGAAAGAATAGTACATAAATTTCTACCACCAAAAAGTTGAGTTAATATTAAACAAATGAAATTATATGTAATAAACATTATTATTATGTGTAATAAAAATTATAATAATATAATATTTTATTATGATATAATACTTCATTCAAATTGCTACATCAAGATTTTATGCATGTATTTGGTTTTGTACCTTGAATGTACATGTTTAATTTATGTTGGTATAGGTGTAGGTGTTTTAAAGATTAAAAGGTGATAGTAAAAAATGAACCTTGAATAATATCTAAATTTTAAAAAAAATTAATATTAAAATTCAACCGGATGAGAATATATATATAATAATTTATTATAATATTTTATTTTATTTTTATAAAAATAAATAAATATATATATATTATATTTAGATAATAATTATAATAGATTATTATATGTAGTAAATATTTAAAAAACAAAAACTATTATGATCGAATTGTTTTTATTATAAGATGTTAAGTGATTTTGAATGTAAATAAAGATTTGACATATATATTTTAATTATTGAAAAAGTAATTACATAGTTTTGAATAAAATATTTTTTTTTTTATATTTGTAATTTATTCTGTATTGAAATATAAAAAATAATTACATTTAAATAAAACATTTAGTTTTTTTGTATTTGTAATTTATTTTATATTGAAATATAAATAGTACTCTTCTTTCTAGGTACTTTAAGAGTATTTTGGTACATTTATATTAAATTAAAAAATAATCTATGAGTACTATTTTCATAATGAGTACTTTACTTACAACATTGATATAGTTAACTATGGGTTTTCACTCACCATTTACAATTTGGCAAATAAGCATCCTTAGCTCAACCAATGCCACCTCAACTATTATAGATGACGTCATCCTCTAGAATGTGGTTGGTTCTTTTAAAATAAATTTTGACAATACATTTTTTGTTTTGAGGCCCATTTTTTACCTCAAAATTCCCCTAACGATGGCTTTGCACAGTCCATCAGAGAACATGCACTAGCTCCATGACTTTGCACGGTCCATCGAAGAGTTCATTATCCTGGTCCATTGAGAATCCATCATCAATACAATGTGCCTCAACTCAACTCAGTCTTTCAAGGAACATGCACCAACTCAACCAGTCCTTCAGTGAGTGTAAGAGTACCCGTCTGCACCAGCCTCTCCATTCCATCTTAGGATTTATGAGATATCTCCCCACTCGATTGAGTGTCAGGGAGTTGGAGCTGGCCTCTCCATCTTATCAAGATTTTCAAGATATATCCCATGATCCACTCGGTCCATTAGTAGATCTCTGCAACTCTATACATTCCATCAGAAAGTACACTAATCAACATCTCATCTACTATCAGTCTGTCTCTATTGCCGATGGGATCCTCCCATACTTGGTTGAGAACGACCATCTACTACATATTCATCTCTATTCTCGATGGGATTTCTCCCATACCTGGCTGAGAACCTAGATGAGCAGAGGCACCAGTGTAAACAACCATCTACTACTTATATGTCTCTACTACCGATGTGATTTCTCCCATACCTAGATGAGAACCTGAACAAGCAGAGGCACCAGTGTACACAACCATATATTACCTATACATCTCTACTGTTGATGGGATTTCTCCCATACCTGGCTGAGAACCTAAATGAGTAGAGGTACTTTTCTAGAAGCAAGGTATATGTTTGTTTCTTAATCACCTTTCTTTCTTTTAGAAATGAATATAAACATGTAATCACTCTACCCACTCCATCATAAAGTGTTAGGGAGTAAAATCATTCTTCCCTCTTACCAAGGGATATAATCATGGAACCAATATCCCCACTCCATCACAGAGTGTCAAGGAGTGAAATCATCCTTCCCTCTTACCAAGGGATATACTCATGGAAGATGGAACTAATCTCCCCACTCCATCACAGAGTGTATGGGACACAACCCTCCAAGCAACTAGGGACCAATCTCCCCATCCCATCTCAGGATGACTGGGAAAAGCTTCTATCCCACCCAAGGTCATTCACTTCTAGCTGAATCACAAAGGCCAATATGAAGGAAATCGTAACGCTCAACCTCTAGAAGTATGTATGCAACTAGGGACCAATCTCCCCATCCCTATCTCAGAATCACTAGGAGAAGCTTATGTCCGACCCGAAGCCATTCACCCTAAGTAGGGAAACACTTGCTCGATGCATCAACCTCTAAGAAGATAGTGTGTGCATCTAGGGACCAATATCCCCATCCCTATCTCGGGATAACTAGGAGAAGATTTTGTCTTTCCAAAATCCATTCACCCCTAACTAGGGAACACCTGCTCGATACATCAACACTACACATCAAGGGCCAGCCCCCACCTCATCACATTGCGTTTAGGAGTTAGGTATGGTCCCATATTGTATCATACAAGTACTATTGTGCTCTCATAGAATCTACACACATATCAGCTAACAGAGGCATACAATATATCGGGGAAGACATTTATCTCCTACCCTATTCTACACATGAAATGTAAATGAAATAATCACATAACTGAATTCATGCACTTGTATGGGAGATTATTAAGAGACTAATTTCCCACCCCATTACAGGGTGTCTGGGAGGCCTCCCTCTGTGCTGAAGCATTCTGCTCTCTCTACATCTGAGCATCCTGCTCCCTCTGTAGTTGATCATCCTGCTCCCTCTCTAAGGAGTTCACAAATATGATGTAAGTATCCATCCTGGTGACAACCAGGTTCATTGAGGATCATCTTGAATGTCAGTAGCAACATCATCAGTGTAGCTATGTAATCACAGTCATTATTCTAGATTTGTTCGGATATCGACTGTGCTCTTCCTTGACTTAGGAAGGCTTCATCAGGTTTCACACCGTCATATGCAATAGGATAGGATCCTCATCTTTGGGAATAACTCCCTCTGTCTCCTCATAAATTGGCTCAATAAATTTCGTCCTCCAGAATCCATTTGCTATGACTCTGACTGGAAATAAATTGCTTTCCATAATTGTCGAAGAGATGAACATCTATAATAGAGAGACCAACATCCGTAGAGGCTTGCCACCTCTAATAGCCAAATCTCTACATGAAATCATTATGGGCATGTGAATCATATGTACTCGGTCCTCATATGTCTGTTGTCATGAATTCGTCTTAATCATTTCGATCGGAAGTCATGCTTCTTTTTGGGTTGAGAGTCATGCTTCTATAGGCTTTTCGCTTTCAATCCATTTGCATATCAATCAAATGTCTTGTCCTTCAAACCAAGTTTCATCATCCTCTTCTTGTAGGCCATAGCATTCCCTACAAGTCAAATCACGTCAGATGGTTAGCAACATTGCATAATCAAATCAATGCATCAACAATAATTTATCCAGGTATGTAGGCATATTTTAGCCAATGCTTTGGCACAACACTCACATGGCTATTATTTCGGTGCTTGCGGTCTCCATTATAACATACCATCAAGAGTGTGCACTTATACTTTAAGTATGTTAGAAGGAGATGTCACCCAAGAGGGATCCATCAACTCTTGTGCAACATTACGGGGTAAATCAAAATACATACTACATGATCCTACTATCAATAAAAGAACTATATTACATGCTCAACAATTTCTAGAAATCTAGATCTGCATAAAACATATTCAAAACAACTAGATTTAATCTACTAAAGCATGTAAAATCAAACACTTATCTTTTTTATTTTGTGGATGGTCTCCCATTGACTCCTTTGAGATTCCATTCGTCTTCATTTGCTAGGAGTCTGTCGCCACCTAGATCTTCATCTCATTGCATCAACATAGGGAAGAACTAGAAGAAGAATTATTTCTGACGATCCTCTGTACTTTCTTCAGAATCATCATTCCTTGGCCTCTTGTGAGGGGTGAATTCATCAACATCATCATTTAAGGCTTCATGCTTCCATTTATTTGAACTTGGACATTTGTTTACATAATGACCATTTTTCTTGCACCTGAAGCATTGTATATTTGATAGATCCTTCTTCTTTTCCTTTTGATTTGGAGAAGGGCTTGGTCTCCTACCTTGGTGATTATTGTTGTGAAACGTTCTTCCCTTTCCCTTTTCTTTCTTGGCTTGGTCCATAAATGCTTGATTCTCCTCAAGTTGAGTTCCATGGAGTCTTTGTCTTACTGCAATACTCATCTCTTCTTGGGTACAATCTTCCCATAACCTGTCAAATTTGGGCAACTTGGTTCGACCACTTATGGTTTGAATGCATGGCTCCCAAGATGGTGGAAGACCATTTAGAGTAGTCATGACAAGCTCCTATCATCAATGAGTTCTCTACTGGACCTTAGCTTGTCCCTTAGTTCTATGATCCTCATGAAGTATGAGGTAGTTGATTCAGACTTGGACATCTTCATATTTGATAGTTGGTTCCTTAATGTGAGAGTCAGATCGATGCTACTATGCTCAAATAGCCTCTTTAGAGTTTTGAACATCTTCCTATTTGTCTTCTTTTGTGATATTTGGGGAACCAGATGATCCCTTAATGAGTCCACCAATATTCTCCTAGATTTGGCATCGTCATTCCTCCATTGAGACTTGTCTTCTTCAACTTCTAGTTCTTGAACCTTCTCATTGACAAACTTCAAATGATGATTTTCTTCCAAGATGAGAAGAACTCTAGACTTCCAAGAGATGAAGTTGATAGTCCCATTAATACGATCTTCAACCTTCATTCCAATCATCTTGCCTGCAAATCTGAACCAGAAACCCTAGCAGGACCTAGGTCGAAAATGAAGTTTGGAATTTTGTGAAACTAAACTCACAAATAGATGTGCCCTATCAAGGTGAGTTAAAAAAAGGTGAGGTCAATCCAAAGCTATGGACTGATCATCTCAATACTTGAAACCCTGATTTTTGTAGTAACTAAAAAAATGAAACTTCTCATAATTTAATTCTTCCTTCACCAGAAGATGCGCCTTCCCTGGAGAAAACTTTCCAAGTCTCTATTTCTCCTGAAATGTTGAGGGAAGAACTTCAAATATCAATCCCTAGTTCCTAACAATGGCTTCTTCTATAACTACGATGATACCATGTTAGAAATTGACCGCTACAAAACCAAGATCACTAGAAGAAAGACAAAGAACAAAAACAAATTGGGTGCGGAGCTCGTTTTACCACGGTGATAATCTATCAGCTCCCAACCATAGAAAATATAGCTCTATTGTCTCCCCCGAGCTCAGACCTTCCAGTGTAGAGCGAAGTACATCCAGATAGTCATAGCACAAACCCCAAGAAAACAAGAGAGAAACTTCTCCAAGGTGAAAACCTCAAAAAATCAATCTCCTAACTGCATGAGCGAGCCTTCCTTGACTAGTGTGAACTTGGATTGACTAACTTGACAAATGAGAGGTTTGAACTCTCTTTTTATACACATAAAAAGTGACTTTTTCCTTTACTGGGAGGACCTAACTGGTGTTAACTTGGCCGACTTGACAGGGGCAGTTTTGCCCATTGTTTGGGGCAAACTGCCCACTATTTTGGGGTAGTTTTACCCTCTGGGCCAACTTGTCTTAGGAAAAGATAAAATAAGGTTTATTTAATTATTTTTCTTGTGTAATTCTTTCCCAATTTTTACATTAATTCTTTCAAGGGTTTACATTATTGATTACATCAATATAATCTCCCGTAGGAGGTACAAAACATTACATTAATAGTAACTTTTGAAGTTGCACAAGATCCAACAACAATGTCAGTGTTGTGAGGAAAATACACCACATGAAAGAGTGTAGACACCACAACATTCATAACATATACAAAATCACGCCCAAGGAGTATATTGAAGTCCAAGGGGTCCTCCTTAACCATAAAATCGACTAAGACTGTCTTCCCACATAAACATCAGGCGATTGAGAAAGAACTCACAAAGTTTCACTAAGTCTTCTATCAAAATCCAGTGATCGATTAACAGTTGACACGAGGTTGGGAGATCCCATTGAAGAAATTCATTGACATTAATATGGAATTTTTCATTTACACATTAAGTCAAACACTTGATTTAACTAGGGTTTATGATTAAAAATTACTTCTTTAATTTGAAATATAAACCACCATGATCAAGAACTTCCCAACACTGAAGCAATCATTCACACATGAATACACAAAAAAAAATTGTCAAAGACCGAGGAAAACCCTAGAAAGAGAAAATTATCATTAAAGGAGGTTCTTAGAAATTTTTTCAACAACATAAATTATTTCTCTTTCAACCCTTACTGACAAATTCACCCAAACTAAAACAGCAACAAAATACCTCGAATTGTGTGCAACCAATCTGGTGTACGACCTCACACGTGTGTCATACGAAACTCTAATTTTATGACACATTGTTGTACGGACTTACTTCCTGCAATTAATGTTGCCTCGAGAACTGTGCCATCCTGCAATTAATGTTGTGCGACCATGTTAGACTGTTGTATGAATCTACCTTGGGATTTGTTCCCATACATGCTGTTGTACGGATCTGACATGCTTCAATTAATGTTGATGTATGGATGTTGTTTCTTGGATTGGGAATCATGCCCACTCTAGGGTTTTCTCTCTCCTTCAATCTCAAATTCCTCTCTCTCTCTTCATTGATGATGTCCTTTAATTTGTCCTTTATCTTAGTTTTATACTTAAAAAATGTAACTACCCATCTAACCACCTAATCTATGGTTGAGACGCTTTTACAAAATCTAGGGTCATCATTTAATGTACCATTATTTAATAATAACTCACTTTAATTATTAAATAACTTTTAAGTGAGACCTAATACAATAAAGTAAAAAACATCATTTATTTATATATAACTCAACTTTATATATAAAATACACAAGGGACAAATTCCATGTCCTCTTTATCACACCACACCAAAACTATTAAGAGGACCTTCAGAGTTAACTTTTCAACACCCATACCTCTCCAAGCATGCACAGATAAAATACTGACTGAGGCTCCTTCATCTACAATACAACGAGAAACTGTGTAGTGTTTAACTTGAACCTTTATTTGAAAAGATGTGACAGAAGAAAGGCACAGCTCAACTAAACTATTCCAATCTAAGAGATTGGCGGGGGTTTGTTCAAAGCAAAGTGAGTGCCCCCTTGTCTAGAAAGTTATGAACTGACAGTGAAGAAAACATGACTAGTAGACAAATCACTCTCCAAAAGAAGAGTGGGATTGATCAAATATTGTATTGATTCAACCACTTGATCAACCAAAGGTTGAATAGGTTGTTGGGAAGCCACAGGTTTTTCAAGGGCAGAAGATCATTGAGATTCGGACCACCCTCTTTGTACCTCTATAATAGTAAGCCACATGTGATTAAGATTATATCCCTTTCAAATATTACAAGGGAACTTAGAATTGTGACATATACGATTGGGCTTCTCAACTATGTCAACGTCACTTGCATTGGCCCCAACATGACCTCCAGAGGCTGGGTGGATGCCCCCGGGATGACCTCCAAAGGATGGGTGATTGGTCCCTTGTTTTCACATATTATTCTGATTCCTCCTCCCTCTATTCCTTTTAGATTGTTGGTTACTAGTATCAAGACTTTCACCACATGAGGTAGAAGGAGGAAGAGATGATGTTACTAGTGAAGGGGGAACAAGGTTTTGATGCCCTTGATATAAGGTGCTTACTTGAGAAGCATTGGGAGAATTTAGGACATTCGAGTGGAAGACAACCAAACCGGTAACCCAAGGGTGAATCTAGGAAGAGTTAGAGTGGCCATCAAGGGAACACCAACATTCCCCACAAATGGAAAAGCATAAGAATCCCCTTTCACAGGGGTCCCTTGGTTGGTGTCCCTAGGAATGCTGGTCATAGTTTCTGACTCAAAAAGAAATAAATCTCTAAGGCCGACTGAAAACAAACATCACAAAGAACACACCACTATAAAGAGTCTAAGTACCAGGCAAACAAAGATGCTGAGATGAATATTTATTCGCTCATACAAATAATATTACCAGAAAACTTGGTAAATGAGATAAGCCATAAGGAAAATATATATATTAATGATAAGATAAGAGATGATATGTTACAATGGTGTCCCTGCCTTAAATATGGCTTGGGCATTTGAAATGAGGAGACACCTCATTTCATAACCTAACTTACTTAACCTAATTATTTAATGATTATCTTATTTTATGTTTGTTACATTGCCACTCTCTTAGAAAGGCTTTGTCCTCAAAGCCTTATAATGTTGTCGGGTTGTTCTTTGTGATGTTGTGGCTCAAGAAACATGTTGATACGAACTGCTAAGTGTAGAGCATGACTTTCGATATGTGGATGGGTCAATCCATCCTAAATTGATTTGTTGTTAACTGTTGGAATTTTTCACTAATTTGTCGTTAGGAGGTTTGATCATATTAGTATCATTATCTTTCGACATTTCACACTTTTTAGAGTCTCGGTTTTTATGGTTGGGTTGTAGATAGGGAATTTTCACAATGTCATTTTCTTTTACGAGTGCCGTCTTTTGAGTTGAAAGTTGTATTTGTGTCCCTTGAGGTTTTAAGGTTTCCTTCTGTATCTTTTCCAACTTGTTTTCCAACTGCACGTAATCATTTTGAAACTTCTTAATCACTTCTACTTGCGCTTTTCTGTCCACTTCAAACTTCTTAAGTTGTTCCTTAAGATCTTTTTTATGACTTCTAATGCAATCATTTTCTTCCTGCTTGTCTAGAAGTTTCCCTTCAATGTCTTCCGTAGATTGTTCTGTCTTCCGACTATTTTTCAACTTCTTAATTTTTGTGACTAGTGTTTTGTTATGATTCCTTAATCCGAAAATTTCTTCAGAATTGTTCGATAGTGTTTTATTACTTTTTGCGATCTCCGACTTATGAGTCTTTTTAGAGTCATCATTTTGTTGTTGAAGAACCTTTATCTGTTGTCGAAACTGGTCGATCACTAACTCTTGATTTTCTAATTTATGTCGTATCTACGTTAGTTCTTCATCCTTGTCGCTAACGATTTTTTTCAATCATTTTATTTCCGCTTCATAATCATTTATTTCTTTCTTTATATCTTGATTTTTCAATCTCTGATTAAAATCATTTTCACTTTTTAATTTCTCAATTTGGGCAGACAATTTTTCTATATGATTTTTTTGATCGGAAATTTTGTGTTCCTTGAGCTCTTTTTGCATCTCATGTATTTTAATTATTACTTCCGAGTTCATATTTGTGGCTCGTAATTCTTCATTGTCTCTTCGATAACGCTTTAACTTGGCTTCTAATTTCTCTATTTGTAGTCGCAAACTAGATTCCATGATCTCTGATTTCTTGTGGATTGTGTGTAGATTAGGTGGTTGAGAAGAATGATTGTTAACTTCCCCACACAGGTTCAAATCTCACTTCTTTATGCACTTCTAGATTTTATGTTATTTAATAAAGAGACTTAAAGACTAAACTCAACCTAATTAAGGTATGAGTTATTATTTAATATCCAATAACCTTTCAAGAAGTAAATAACTTAATTAAGGTGTGAGTTGGTTTGTTAATAAAACCAAGGGTTTGTTTTAAAAACCACGGGCATTTGTTTTCTTCTTTCCTTTTTTTATGGGATCTTCTCCCTTCTTCTCTTTTTTTTATTTTTATTCTTACTTCTTCCTTTTTTTCTTTTTTTCTTTTTACTTTTTATCTTTATACATCTCACTTTTTTTTATTTTACTCTCTATTTTTATGGTGAAAGAGCATAAATTTAGGGACTTCTCAATAATAATAATAAATATTTCTTCAATTAGTATTCTTCAGATTTGCAACCGATATTTCTTCAATTTTTTTAATTTTTTTATTTTATTTTTGTCAATTTGAAATCTGAAAATGGCGAGAAGCCAAGACTGTTCAAAGACCAAGTGTACGGAGAAACTCTCAATTTACTCGATAAAATCTTAAATTTTGGCTAAAAGCCAAAATGAGCACAATCCTGAGAAAGGGCTGCCTCTGATACCAAATGAGCCGAATATTTATTCGCTCATACAAATAATATTACCAGAAAACTTGATAAATGAGATAAGCCATAAGGCAAATATATATATTAATGATAAGATAAGAGATGATATGTTACAATGGTGTCCCTGCCTTAAATATGGCTTGGGAATTTGAAATGAGGAGACACCTCATTTCATAACCTAACTTAGTTAACCTAATTATTTAATAATTATCTTATTTTATGTTTGTTACAGATGCCTTCCAAAAGAAATTCTACGATGATCAGGGCCCAGAACAAACCAGAGAAGGATAAAGAATAGTTATCTGGGGTCCACAGTACACCTCCTTGGGTCTAAGTACTTGAATCACCAAATCGCTATCCAAATTAAATGCAAGGGATTTACACCCACGTCTACCCTAGGTACAGTGGAAATAATCCTCCACTGTTACCTGTGTAAGATCCCTAAGGCCAAGATACTAAGACTACCAAACCTGTAAAGAGGGTCCAGTGGGACAGTCATCAATCTAGTCGATACGCATGGCCAGGGTAGCTAAGCCCAAAACCTAAACAGCACCGGCACCACACGGGGCCAAATGGTGGTACCGAGTAAGTCCCCGAACGTGCACCAACTCCAGTGTATGCTCAATTGAGTGTTAGAAGACTATCTCCTCTACTCAACCTCACGCAACCTAATGCTTAACTCTTGTTTCATAGGAGCTTTATGGTTCACCTTTTACAAACCTGGATTTTCTAAATATTGGCCACTACGTCTGAGTTTAAATGCTTTGGATAGTTTAAAACCAAATCCTAATCCAAAGCACTAGCCTAAGCTAGTAGGTGTTTGTCCCTAAAAAGGAAAATTTTCTAATGTATTTTAAGATTAGCATTTCTTTTTTAGAGGCTGTGATTACTCAAGAGGTAATGGTTGTGAAACTTGTGATGTTTTGACTCGACAACTGGAATGAAATGATAAGTGCAATGGATTTAAAAAATGCAATGTTTTCACTTTCTTTTTCCTTTTTCAAATTCAAAATTGATGATGCAAACCTACGAATGTAAAACTTTTTTTTTTCAAAAGTTGAAAAATGCATGTGTAACTATGACTAAGCTAGTAGCCTAAGATGCATACAAAAGAAATAACTTGTTTTTTTCTTTTTTTATTTTAAGATGAAAAGAAGAAACTAAGTACAAATAAGCAAGATCAATCTGATATGAAAGCAAAGTGACCTAAATCTCTACACTAAACCTACAAGATCAGAACCCTAGACTGACTAAAGGACTGATAACACCCTACTTGGAAAGCAATTTTTGTTGATTTTTCCTAAGCAACATCGAGAGCCATTCTCTTGGGAGAATGGGGACATCTGATCAAGGACTAAGATTTGGAACCAGTCCAGCATTGGGGGGACTCATCCTTGAGCTGAGTAGCCATTCTATTGAATGGGGACATTTGGTGAGGACCAAGATGTGGAACTAGTTCGGCACTGGGGGAGCTAATCCTTGAGCTGAGTAGACATTCTGTTGAATGGGGACATCTGGTCAAGGACCAAGATGTGGAACCATTCCAGCACTAGGGGAACTCAACCTTGAGTTGAGTAGCCATTTTGTTGAATGGGGACATCTGGTTGAGGACCAGGATGTAGAATCAGTCCAACACTAGGGGAATCAGCCTAGAGCTGAGTGGCCATTCTTTAAATGGAGGTAACTGGTCATTTACCAAGAAGATGAACCAGTCTAGTACTGGGGGACTCAGCCTATGGTTGAGGGCCATTCTCCGGGAGAATGGAGGCGCTTGGTCTGTTACCAAGTATTTGACCTTAGGTCAAATTATGCAACCTATGGCTAAGGCACCTGGTCTGTTGCTAGGATATCACTGTAAGTCCCAGACCAGGTCTATGCATGTGAGACACCCCTACCCTCGATCTGTTAGCTTTGTGATCTTCTCCAAGGATTAGCTACCCTTGGTTAAGACACCTAGTACCCGATATTGGTGGCACAAGGAGTGTGAGATAAAAGCATTAGTAATTCTCTCTATTTATGATGATGTACTTTGAGTGGGTATGAAGGACCCCTATGACCACTTGTTTTGACCACAGGACACTTGAAGAAGGCTAAAAGTAAAACTCAAAAATGCAGAAGGACGCTTAGACCACTAAGGAGTTAAAGTGAAAGTGCTAAAAGACCTTTAGTACCACTAAAGGTAAAAGTAAAAAAGATAAAAGAATAAAATATTATTATTTTGTTCTTTTGATTTTTGGTCCACATCCAGGTGGTTCAAAGACTATAAAAGAGGATCAACTTCATTTCATTTCACACACGCTTTCTCATCATCCAGCAGCTACTCCAAGGAATATTTTCGTTGGTCTTTGAAGAAGAGGAAGATTCTTGTGTTTTGTTTATGCCCTAGCATGGAGGATTCTAGCTAGGGAATTTGCATCTACATTCTAACCCTAAGTCTGCTAGGGCTCATATTTTACCAGTCCCAGCCATCAAATCCAAGCTATGGTTTGACCTTAGACCACTCCTTCACAGAAGCCTTTAGAACAGTCATGGGAAACCTCAAAACCTTCACAAAAAGCCACAAATCTCTCATGGGCAGCAACAAAACTCTCACGACTGCCCAGATCAGTCTCAAGAAGCCCTTCCTCAACCCGAGCAGCATTCGAGTAGTAACCTAAACACTTGGGCATGCCATATCTACCCTCGTCTAGGATAGATCTATCCTTGAGAAGCTCCTGCAAAGATCGGGAAGGTCAGATCTACCCTCAGGCAACTTCAACAGAGGCAGGGAAGCTCGGTACATAGCTTGGGAAGCATCCGGGAAACAACAGCAGCATCCGGGAAGCAACAACAGAATCCAGGAAACTCCGTACAGGTTCGAGCAGACAGGTACAGGCTCGGGCAGGCATCCAGGAAGTCTGGGCAGGCAGCAACATATTCTGGCAACTCTGGGAAGCATATTTGAAATTTCGGGCAGCAAGGAAAAATTAGGGCAAAAATTGCTAATTTAGATTTTTTTGTAAAATCATCTTTTGTGGTTTTTTTGTTCAGTGATTCAAGCCTATTAGGGTTTGAGAATTATTGAAGAACATTCATCTCAAAATTCTAAGAAAATCAAGTCATCTCATTTAAGAGATGAATTACTAATGCTTTTGGGGGTTTTCTCCTTTAAAGGTTTCCCCGTGAAAAACTATTGTGTTTAGTGTGTGTGATGATTTTGTGTATCTACTGCACTTGTTTATTGCTATCTTGCAGTCTGGGAAATTTTAAAAGAATTCATACTAATGCTAAAATTTCAAAATGGTATCAGAGCTTAGCATGTGAAGACCCAATAAGAGGCAGATTAGTGTTGTCTTCCTAGACCTTGGGATATTTTGTAGACTTGGACAACTGACTAGTAGTAGAGATGGCTACCAACATTTTCAAAACAGAATAAAAGCTTGAAGGCTCAGCAAACTACAATTCTTGGAAAGCTAGGCTTACAGCCATACTGGAGGAAAATGACCTTGATGATATGGTATTCAACACCATAGAAGAGCCAACATCTAATGCTGGCAGAATTGCTTACAAGAAGAAGCAGGCTAAGGATAGAAGGATCATCTATGTTTCTATCAAAAAAGCTTTGATTCCCAACATCACATCATTGAATACTGCCAAAGAATTCTTTGACACCTTAACAAACCTGTATGAAAAGAAGGCTCCAAGTCAGAAGAGAGTTTTGAAGAAAAGGCTTCAGACACTGAATATGAGTAGGGATGAAGGAGTTGGACCCTTCTTCACAAATATTGCATAGGTAAGACACCAACTTACTACTATTGGTATTACTATGGATGACGATGACCTTGTGCAGACTATAGTCGATGGTCTCCCAAACTCTTGGGAAACTTTTCTGGCATCGGTAAGTGGACGTGAAAATCAGCCAAACTTTGATATACTTTGGCATGATTGCTTGGAAGAAGAAGGAAAAGTTTCAGGCAAGGCAACTGGCACTAAGGAAGGAAACATTTCCCTTACAGCTAAGACAAAGAAGTTCAAGAAGCCCTTCCCTTAGCAAAAGAAGGGAAAGAAACCACAAGGTAAGCACATTGATGTCTCAAAAGTGGAATGCTATAATTGTCACAAGTTTGGGCACTTTGCTAAGGATTGCGGGCATCCCAAGAGGAAGTTCAAAAGAAGATTCCAAGTCTCTGTTGCATAAGAAGAAGAAGAGCCCATGAAGAAGAAGAACACCAAGACTACCAAAGAAGAGGAACCTAGAAGAGAATACTACCTGATCTCTGCCCTTTCTAGATCCATCACTGACAGTGCTAACTCTTTGTTAGTGTATAGTGGTGCCTCCATACATATGAAAGATAATCATGGAGCACTCACCAGTTACAGAAAGAAGAAGTTCACTACTCAAGTGGAACTTGGATATGACTCAACTTACAAAATTGAAGGAGTTGGGTCAACCTCACTTCAACTTGATTTAGGTACAGTCTTGCATATTGATGATGTCTTCTATGTTCCTAGTTTGAAGAAGAACCTTCTCTCTGTTGTTGGCTTAGAATACAAAGGCTACAGAGTCCTCTTCATGGACAAGAAGTTCCTACTATAGGAAAAGAATAAGAAGTTAAGATCAACTGTACATATTGGGGTTCGAGAGGGAGGTCTTTATAAGGCTTCCAGAAATTCCACTGATGCATTGGTTCACCACATAGTTTATCCATGTGAGCCGTAGAATCGAAGGTTTGGACACCTTCACTATATAGCTCTTCTCGTCCTACAAATGATGGTTACAGGTATTCCAGAGGTCTCTCCAAAACATGGTGGAATTTGCAAAGGTTGTGCTCTAGGTAAGAACAATAAGAAATCCTTCTTCAGAAGCAAGAATAGATCTAAAGGAATATTGGATTTGATTCACTCCATGTCTTCACCCTCCTTGAGTTGGTGCTTGTATTATGTCTTGTTCATATATTATCATTCTCGAAAGTCATGGATTTACTTCCTCAAGGACAAAAGTGAAACATTTGATAGGTTCAAAGAGTTCAAGGCTCTGATTGAAAATCAGACAGGAAGACACATTTGTATCCTGAGGTCAGATAACGGAGGTGAGTATGGGTCTAATGACTTTGATGATTTTTGTCGAGAAGCAGGAATCAGGAAAGAGCTGACAATACCGTCCAACCCTCAACAGAATGGGGTTTCAGAAAGGAAGAACAAAACAATATGTGAAGTTGTTAAAGCCATGTTGGCTAATCTAGATCTTACTTTATCTTTGTGGGCTAAAGTTTCATGTACTGCTATGTACATCCAAAACAGAAGCCCTCATGCTATCTTGGGGGGAAAGAATCCAGAAGAAGTCTTCACCAGCAAGAAACCTACAGTTGACCACATGAGGATTTTTGGCACTCTGGTATACATTCATGTGCCAAAAGAAAAGAGAGCTAAGCTAGAACCTTCCAGAAAGAAAGGCATATATGTCAGTTACAGTGACAACTGAAGGCCTGCCGCATCTATGTCCCTGGACAGAGGTACATTGAAGTCAGTAGAGATGTGATTTTCCATGAGGAAGTTTTGTTACGTCAAACACAAGAGCTTTCAAAGGAAGCTGAAAGTCCTCCTTTTGAGATCCCAGATTCAAAAGTTCAGAGGGAGAAAGAGGAATTTCGTAATCAAATTTTGGATGTACCTAAGGAAACTGAAAGTCCACCAGACGAACTGCTTGAAGTTCCTACTTCCAAAAGGATACTTTCCTGGTACCGAGAAACCGTACAAGAAATTGAGAAGCATAAAGCTCCTCGGGGAACTTTCAGAGAAAGCATTAGGCCACAAAAGTAGTTAGGTCTTATGAGGCATATCATCAGTGTTAAACCTTCCACATACAAAGAAGAAGCAAGTCAACGGGTATGGATAGATTCCATGATTGAAGAGTACAGTTCAATAATGAAGAATGGTGTGTGGGAAGTTGTTCCCAGACTGACATGAAAGTCAGTAGTAACATCTAGGTGGCTTTACAAAATCAAGCATGTTGTTGATGGCAGTGTTGAGAAGTACAAAGCCAGATTTGTAGCTCGTGGTTTTACTCAAAAATAAGGCATAAACTATGATGAGACTTTTGCTCCTGTCGCCAGGAACACTACTATCAGAACCATCATTTCTCTTTCTGAAGTATTCAGATGGAAGTTACATCATATGGGTGTAAAAACAACCTTCCTCAATGGCAAGATTGATGAGGACGTCTACATTGAACAACCTGAATTCTTTGTGACTCATGGGAATAAGACCCATGTGTGTAAACTAAAGAAATCCTTGTATGGGCTCAAATAGGCTCCGAGAGTCTGGTATGCAAGGATGGATGGATTCCTTCATGGCTTGGGGTTTTCAAAGTACTGCTGACTCCAATTTGTACTTTAAGGTTGTTCATAATCATATCTTGATCCTTGTACTATATGTGGATGGCTTGTTCCTTACAAGTGAGGAGCAACTGATAGCACAATGTAAGAGGGAGCTCACCTCTGAATTTGAAATGAAGAATCTTGGTCTAATGCATTATTTTCTTGGCCTAGAGGTCTGGTAAAATCCATGCAAGATCTTCCTGACACAAAGGAAGTATGTAGTGGACATCTTGCAGAGATTTAGGATGTAGGACTGCAAGTCCATGAGCATGCCCATGACTACCAACTTGAAGAAGTTACGAGACTCAGCCACGAGTTCACAAGATGTGGACTCTACTCTGTATCGACAGCTCATTGGATCCTTAATGTATCTTGTACTCACAAGATCAGATATATGTTACACAGTAAATGCTCTGAGTCAGTTCATGTCCAATCCGAAGCACATACACTGGGTAGATGCCAAACATGCACTCAGATATGTGCGAGGTACTATCACTTATGGGCTCAAGTATACTTCTAGTAGTGAAGTATTGTTAGCAGGATATGTTGACTTAGATTGGGTTGGTAATGCAGTAGATCGAAAAAGTACTCCAGGTTACTGCTTCAGTATGGGATCTGCAATGATCTCTTGGTCCAGCAGGAAACAGGGTTCCAAAGCACAGAGGACACCTGAAGTTGAGCATATTGTTGCAAGTGATGCCTGCAAGGAAGCAGTTTAGCTTAGGAAACTACTATTTGATTTGTTCGGTGGAAAGCTTGACTCAACGATCATCCATTGCGATAATTAGAATTGCATTAAGCTTTCAAAGAATCCGGTGTTTCATGATAGATTGAAACACGTTGAAATGAAGTATCATTTCATTAGAGACCTGGTACAAAGAGGCACTCTGAAGTTACAATGTACATTTGTATAAATGTTGACATATTGCAAATATCCTGACCAAGCCTTTGATATTAACAAAGTTCGTGTACTTTCGTGACAAGCTTGGCATGGCAAAGAATACCTCTCTCACTGAGAGGGAGTGTTGATTTTTCCTAAGCAGCATCGAGATTCATTCTCTTATGAGAATGGGGACATCTGGTCAAGGACCAAGATTTGGAACCAGTCCAACACTGGGGGAACTCAGCCTTGAGCTGAATAGCCATTCTGTTGAATGGGGACATTTGATCAAGGACCAAGATGTGGAACCAGTCCATCACTAGGGGGACTCAACCTTGAGTTGAGTAGCCATTCTGTTGAATGGGGACATCTAGTCGAGGACCAGGATGTGGAACCAGTCCAGCACTGGGGGACTCGGACTAGAGTTGAGTGGTCATTCTTTGAATGAAGGCACCTGGTCAGTTACCAGGAAGATGAACCAGTCTAGTACTCAGGGACTCAGCCTAGGGCTGAGGGCCATTCTCTGGGAGAATGGAGGTGCTTGGTCTATTACCAAGTATTTGACCTTGGGTCAAATTACGCAGCCTATGGCTAAGGCACCTAGTCTGTTACCAAGATATCACTATAAGTCCTATACTGAGTATGGGCATGTGAGACACTCCTACCCTCAATCTGTGGGCTTTGTGATCTTCTCCAAGGCTTAGCTACCCTTGGTTGAGACACCTAGTACCCGATCTTGGTGGCACAAAGAGTGTGAGATAAAAGCATTAGTAATTATCTCTATTTATGATGATGTACTTTGAGTGGGGATGAAGGACCCCTATGACCACTTGTTTTGACCATAGGGCACTTGAAGAAGGCTAAAAGTAAAAGTCAAAAATACATAAGGACCCTTAGACCACTAAGGAGTCAAAGTGAAAGTGCAAAATACATTTTATTGTTAAGTTTAAAAAATTAATATTAAATCAAGGTTTTAAATCTAATATTCCTTTAAATTTAATATTCGCTTCATTACACCAAGAGGCGCATTCTACAACCCAGTAGGGCGGGGGGGAGGTTGTAACTCCTTTTGTGCTTATAATAAGGTTATAGTCGCCTAAAATAAAAAATAAAATAAAAATTGAATATGCCAAAAAATTAGTCAGTTTGATAAAAATAAAATAAATATCAAAACATAATTAAAAAAAAAGACAATTATAAATTCATATATGAAGTGTGTTGAGGTTCACATTTCCTCAACATGATTAACCTTTCATTTTAAACTAACTAAATCACATAAAAAATTTCTTTAAAAAAAATTGCATAAACTTTCTTTCTAATAAAGAAATCTCACGATATTAAACACAATTACTATTATAATTTTTCTAACCTAAATTAAAAATGAAATATTAATGGAGACCAAATATTTATTATTACAATTACAATCTATTCATTTATGTTCTTATTAATTATTTAACAAAATGAAATTTGCATCAACCACAATCTTTGTTTTAACTTTCGTTTAAAACATAAAAGACTTTGTTAAGTTTAAAAAATTAATATTAAATCAAGGATTTTGTTAAGTTTAAAAAATTAATATTAACTCAAGGTTTTAAAACTAATATCTTCATATGGTTCCATTGGGGAGATGTGACTCATTCATCCACTCAAATAAAAATAAAGAAATCTCACAGTAGTAAACACAATTACTATTATCTTTTTCTTCATGATTAATGTGATAATTTGAGTTAAACCAAATTAAAAATATAATATTAACCTCATTGATGTTCTTATTAATTATTTCGCAAAAAAAAATTTACATCAACCATAATCTTTGTTTTAACTTTCATTTAAAACATAAAACTCTTAGAGTGTTAAATTTAAAAAATTAATATTAAATCAAATTTTTAAATCTACGTTTAATATTAGCTTCATATGGTTTCATATTATTCGTTTACCAAATATGGTTTATTAATAATAATAATAATGTGGTTTAAAAACATTTCAAATGGTTGGATGGTAAGCAAACTATGGTTTCATAATATTTGTTTTTAAATCTATTATTAATTCTATTCTCTTTAGTTGAAAACATTTAATGTTATTTCAAGACAATATTGTTTTCTTTTTCAATAAATCCAACTCGTGTTTTTTTTTCACATAGTTGTTACCACTTTTTTTTCTCATCATTATATATCATTAATAAGGTTATTCTCTTATCATTTTCGCATTATAACATTTTAAAAACTATCATGGCATTAAAAATATCAAGGTTATTCTCTTATCATTTTCACATTATAACATTTTAAAAACTATCATGGCATTAAAAATATCAGTTTAAAGCTTAAAAAGAAATCAACACCTCTAGGTTAAAATTGATAACCAAATTTTATCTAAACCACATTAATCATTTTTTTTGGATCTTTTCAAACTTTTCAAAATATATTCAAGTGGTAGTAGTATTGTGGTGATTTTTCAATCTTTTAAAAATATTTTTTTTATTTTAAAATATTCGTTTTAATTATAAATCATGCACAATAATTAATATGCTTCACTTAGAGTTCTCAAATTCAAGACACTTTATCACACTAACTACTCAAACTTTTATCATTCACTCATCGCCATGATATACAAAAATAATGAAATCTTGTCTAAATCCTTTGTCTTAAATCCCTTGTAATAACTGCTTAATATTTAAAATTATAAATATTAAAACATTCAAATATTATAACCATATTTAAACATTACTATCATGTGGAAAATGGAGTTAGAGTTGTTTAAAGCTTTTAAACATATTCTCCATTTGTGACAAAAAAAAATCTGCAAATAATATATCATTTCACCATTTGTTGCAGTGAAAAATATATCAACCAACTATGTAATGCAAACCTGCAGTTCTCTATTTGTTCTAATGAAAAATATATCAACCAACTATGTAATGAAAATAATACTTGAGCTATCCAGATAATTGATCAATATTGATATGATACAAATATTACATGATACACAGACTGCAACAATATGGATTAATACAGAAGGGATACAGATGATTAATGACCCAATACAAACATTATCTTCCCTCCCCATCACTGCAACAATATTATCATTTCTGATGCTTCTAGAGACTACAAGAATATGCATAAATACATGCACCATCCAGTGCAACAATTAATTTGTGGAGATATGAAACTAATTTGCACGTGTAACAAATTGATTTGCATAGGTAATAAGAATATTAATAGAGTGTCATATTAATATGATATTAATTACCACAAATATTACCTGCACAATCAAATAATGAAGTGATACCCTTTGCATATCATCCATGGCAGTGTGCAATAATGTGTGGCGATACCCTGATACCCTGTAGCGTGATAATCCACTACAACATTCATTTCGACTACACATTATGTGATTTTAACAACAAAATGGGTGAGTATTGGATTCGATAGAGGGGAAAGGGTTTGCACCTTGAGAGATTTGATCCCTCTGGACGCTTGGTAGAGCCACCTTTAAGATGGATCTATGCTGGTTCTATATTCAGAGTTTGTAAATAGATTTTTGGAAGTTAAAAAATAGACAAATTAAGTTTTTGTGCAAACCTTATATATATATATATAGTTTTTAATTGAACTCGTTATTTTTTCTTAAAATCTCTAAAATGTAGCAGCTAGCAGTAACAAAATCAACATTATTTTAATGTATATAAGAATTTAATTTAAACAAATAAAAAAATACAAAATCAAATACCAAATCCATTGCATTTATGCATTTTCTAGGCGAATGATGTCATTTGTTGTATCTAAGGACGTAAATATTAAAACTCAATTTAAATTTATAACATTGAAATTGGCAGTTTTTTTAATGATTCATACGCCTAAGAAAATTCAAAATCAAAGTGAAATCAAATTTAGGTTAATCTAGATGATCCTTTCTAACCAAAACCTCCATTTATATGTTTTAAAGAGAATTCTTGCTAACATTACTTATTTCAATACCTCTTGAAAAAATATTCAAAGCACTTGAAATTCTTGTTATATTCTATAACAATAGAGAGCCTTATTATTGTTGTGGGTATATAAAACCATTTAAAACAGGTCCCAAATAGAATGGAAGGTCAACGTCATCAAAGAATCCCGCGACGCACAGAACAATACACCAAATCAAAGTTATTATTCTTGAAAATGATAGAAAGAAAGAAACCATTGTTTCAACCATAATTTTCATGCAACAAAGAATAAAATAATCTACAACACAGCTAATTTACACTAAAATAATTAAAAGAAATTAAAATATTGCACTCCGGTGAATTTAATCTACAAAATCTGTACTTCATGTTGTTTGTTGAGCGATTTTAAGCTCAGAAATGAAATCAGGTGACAGGAAAACCTCCAAACACCCACACTCTGTAAGATCTAGCAGTGTTTTTGAAGGATTTGAAAATTCCATGAAGATTCATGGCAAAAAACTGGTAAAAACCAGCTGCAAACAGAGGTCAAAAAGTCCCCTCTTTAGCCTGCTTGTTTCTTATTTTCCAAAAATGATTTGCTATTTGCAGAAACAATGTTTGTAGAAATAGAAGCTTAAAGATTGTTGGAAGACACAACTTTTATGTTTATCTTTAAATATGACAGTGAATGAGTTTAGAGAATCCCAAGACATAGGGAAACCCGAGCTTTAAGAAACCAATAAAACCAGGCAAAAAATATTTTATATGCAACAGAGTAATAAATGTTGCGGCGGTAGCAATGTGGGTTGGATCCCAACCTATTTGAGATCCAACTGTTCACAATACTGCCGTCGCAACATTTATTACTCTACTCCATAATAAATAGTGTTCACCCTAAAACCCATCCTGAAAATTTAAAAGTTTTGATTGAAAATCATCTACAGATCCAACAAAATACACAAATCTAAGCAGAAGAGCATCAATCAATCTCCACAGCGTGGTAGCCATTACAGACCACAAGGGCAACATGCCATGTGGAAAGAAAAAGCATGAAACCCAATAGGGGAGCAACAATTTTTAAAAGCAAAAATGGTTGGAGCACGCTCATCAAAGTAACTTGTGCCAACACCAAGAAAAACATGATAATTAGCATTCGTAGGTAAATTTTTAACATGTCTCTCACTAAAATAAAATTTTGCAGTATCAAACTCACAGGCACTTCAACAATAGGGTAGGGAAAGTGGCCCTACTTACGTGAGCTACTGTGCTAAAAGGAGACTAATTCTGACAGAGTAGACAACATGCTTCCCCACTTTTGACTGCACTCTAGAGAAATGCCTGCTAGGTAGTACGACTCAACAACTATTTGTTACCCCCGGTAATCTCTTTATTGTTGCCCAGTCTTCCGTATCAATTATTATTTTCATTTAAACCATCATGAAATGAATGCAGAGGGGTTATGAAGTTCGACGAATGTGATGTTATGGAGCTAGACCATCGTCCAGACTCCAGACTCCATCCTCAAACTCCATCCTCAAACTGGCAACTACCAAACCAACCGATTCAATTCCACTAAGTACGAGTGATTGTGATTATAACTCTCGAGCTAGACACTAGCATTTACACTGATCCACAATTCCATTAACTCCAACCGATTCAATTCCATTAAGTACGAGTGATTGTGATTATAACTCTAGAGCTAGACACTAGCATTTACACTGATCCACAATTCCATCAACTGCAGTCTAAGATTATAGCTCAGCAAGTCCCGCGGCCCTACCAAGTGCTATGCATATTTACTGCTAGGTACTAGCAACGTTACAATGATTCATTACATTCAAAAACCAACCAATGTAGCTCGACTCCTGCCAGTGCCATGCCGAGGTATTAGTATTTATGATGGGTGTGGAAATTGGTGGACGTCAAATTGACATACCGATATTTTACATGCAGCAGAGTAATAAATGCTGCAGCAGCACTGTAAACCATTGGATCTCAACCTGTTTGAGATCCAACTGCCACAGTGCTGCAGCCACAGCATTTATTACTCTATACTCTACTGCATAATGAATATTGTTCTCCAATTAGATGTTCATGTGCTAAATTTGATCCTATGTGTCAAATACGTTCCACTTAGAAAAATACGTCCTACATTGTCCTGTTCCCAAGTACCCAACATTGTAACTACCCATTTAAGAGCATTTTGTACCTATTCCAGGAAAACACAGAGTACGGGTTCCCCAACTCTCCGGCGCGGTACCCATGCAACTCTAACTAAAAGGGAAAGGATAACATTGTGGTTGATGTACCTTCTAGACAACAGGCAGGTTGACGTATGTAATACCTATTACCATCTTTGTGATCTTGCCAACATGGATAAAAGAGGTGAGGAAGAAATGGTATGCTAGCCTATCCACATGGTGATTGATACAACTTCGGGATGGTTCCCACCCTCTCAGACATTACACTTAAAAAGCTGACATTTTGAGGTATAAAAATGGCTTTTGTGTGCCCATATTCTAGTTTTAAGAAGTAGATTTTATCTAACCAGGCCTGGAATTTGACGGGCTACAGAAAGTATTTGCAGTTTCAAAACGTATTTGACTGGATAAAAAAAATTAAAACGTCAACATCTACGTTTAGTAAAAGTTTCAAAACCTATATTTGACAGGTACTATTTTACATCTCCCGTCATATTTTGTAATACATGTTTGCCGCTACATGGCCACTGGTAAAACTACTAATATCGTGGGCCGGCTATACTAAATATTCTTCCTGCTAAAACGTAACACTGCACATTTTATTTCTGGTAAGATGATTGACATTTCTGGGTTAAAAAAGGGAACACATATGATATCCATAATTATATGACTAGCTGTCTTAATACAGAGGAGAAATCCGCTGAAACGCCAAATATTGACTAATAATAAATCCTTGTTATTACCCATGATGTCACTATGTTTTGGCCCCTGAAATAAAATTTCACTAAATAAGAATGCCTCAGCCTACCAAATGAGAGCGTTTTCAAGAGTATAAAAAAGAAAAACCGTTGGGCTGTTATATATATATAAGTTAATTTAAATCTTATGACATTTTGATTTATTAAATACACTTTTTAATAATTTTTTAATAGTAGATTAAAAGAAATTGACACTCATTAATTCGATCTAAAACGTAAACCGACTGGTGTGAAAAACTCAAAACCGTCATAAAATTTTGATTTGACAGGCAACAGAAATCTGAAATTCCAGGCCTGGCCTCACCTACAATAGGTCATTCTAGTTATTTGAAAACATATCAAAGAGTGAAACACTCCTTTTGGAATGCTCTTAAAGGTGATGTTCGTAAGTTTATCTCTGAACGCAAGTCTTGCCAATGCAATAATAGGGAAACTATCAAACCTCTTGATCTACTTCAGCCCCTACCCGTTCCAAATCAAGACAGGGAGAAAAATTCTATAGATTTCATTATAAGACATCCAAACTCACAAGGCAAAAATGCCATCTTTATTGTTGTTGTTAGTTGGCTTGCCAAATATACCCAAGCTAACCAAATTCTTTATGTTTTCCTTAAGGATATTCATGGACTTCTTGGCTACCAGAAAGTGATTTCTTTGATAGTGATCCTCAATTCATCAATAACTTCTATAAAGAGTTCTTTAAGCTCCACAACACCAAATTAGCTATGAGCTCAACCTATCATCAATAAACAGATGGTCAAACTAAGGTTGAGAACAAGTGCCTTTAATGCCACCTTCATTGTTTCAGTAATGTATAAACAATCCCACTGGAATTCCCCTGGATGAATGATTGTATAACACTCCATAACATACATCCTCCAAGATTATCCCATTTGAGTCACTTTATGGCTATCCTGCACCAAGCATTGACACTTATGTTCCTTCTAGCTCTCTAAGCTTCGAGTAGTTGCAGCTGATAGCCAAAAGGTTCAATATACACTACAACTTCTCTAGGACAATCTTATGCTCACACAAAACTAGATGAAGCTGCATGCTGATAAGAATTCGTTCAAAATGATAGCTTGAAACTAGTGATTGGGTGTACCTTTGCCTTCAACCTTACAAGCAATTGTCCATGAAGAAAACACATAGCCAAGAGTTCTCACCAAAGTTCTATGGACACTACAAAACTGTAACAAAATTGGGGAGACAACATATGCCTTAAAAGTTATCTGCATCTTCATGCATTCACATTTTCTTCCATGTCTCTTGCCTAAAAACATTTAGTGGGCAGCACATTCCAATTCAAACGTTTGCCCTAGTTAGATGAAAGACAAACATATTTTGGCGCTAAAATCAATTATCAACACCCTGAGCTAGTATCTACTTCACCAAACCATCACTGGTTCTCTAATCAAATGGAAGAATATTCCTTCCAATGAGGTCACATGGGAATCACAAGATTTCATTCAGCAATATCCAGGATTACCAAAGCTTTGAGGTCAAAGCTTTTTCTAAATAAGGGGGTGTTATCCACTAAGTTGTACTTAGGGGATTTCTAGTGAGCCACCAAGGATCAGAACAAGTAAATTGTTCCTACTCAGTGCTCAAAAATTCCAAGGATTTATCAGGACCAAATGTTGGTCCTTTGTAATTTTTACATGTTCATACCCTGCGGGGATTTTGTAATAAATGAATTAGCATGATGAAAATTATGTAACAAGTTTGGCTTGCCTAGGACTTAGTTATCAACACTTTAAAGTAAGGTGTTTTTCTCTTGGGAATTATATGTCGTTTTTTAATGACTTCTAATTTTTTAGTTTTTCACCCACTCCTCCAAAGCGAGAGTAAATGTCTTGATAAAAAATCTTAGGAGGTTATTAAAACCTAGGTGTCAATATATATTACCATGCTAATCATTGTTTTTAAGTCATATGAACATGTATTAAGTCTCCAATAGGTTCTTTTTAATTTCCAGGAAAAATATTTAAAAAAATCATTTTTAGGCTTATTTTTTATTAGTTAATTAAAAAAATTAAAAAATGGCATAAAAGTGTGGTCTAGATTCTAATTGGGGCATGGGGGTGCTCATTTTCTAACTCAAAGCATATATTTTACCCCTAGACCCACTTTCCTAAGTTTTTAAGTGATTCATTTTTCACTTAATTAACTTTTAGTCAAAAAACCAAAAAAGACCCAAAAAATGAGGAAATAAAAGAATTCGGCAATTTCCAAAAAGTAAAAAAAACATGTAAATCTCTGAGTTGGCAAAGCTATTTGGAAATATCCCTAACCTTCCCAAAACATGTTGGAGCATTTCTCTCATGTGAAAGAGGCAACATGACATTGCCAATTGGAGAGGGAACATTTCCCAAGAAATTTATGGAAAGAGCAGAAGTAAAGTGGAATGGGTTGGTTTTGGTTTTGGAATGAGTCATTTTTGTATTAAATTGTTTCCATTTTACAAGCTCATGCCAAGTTGGTGAATGCACCATCCTCTTCTTCTCTATTTTTCTATATATGCAAGGCTCTTGCTCTTCTATTGACATGAAGCAAGTAACCTCTGTTATTGTAATGATCATTATTTTTTCTAATTTCGAATAAAAGTCAAGACTTTGGAGGTCTGAATGGTGTAAGATCTTGTTGATATGATTGTTGCAATTAATCGAGGTGATATTTGGCTAAGCGATTGTTCATTTCTTACAAGTTTTGCAGATCTGATTTCTAGCTTAAAAATCCTTCATGGTTTATTGAGTAAACATTTAAAGTATTAATTTGTTTACTTGTATTTGGTTATCTAAGATTAAGAAGCAACATTTTGTAGTTGGTAATACTTGTGTTCTTCTAATTTCATTTGACCGAATGCACTAGATTGGATCTCACTTGTTCAAAGTTTGTGTGTAGCTTGCAGATTATCTCAGGCGAAGGAGAAGTGGGAGCTCGGTTGCATCTCTTCTTTCCTTCATTCTTTATCTTAAAGATCTAACACTTCTTGCATTTCAGGCACTTCTATGTCTTCACAAAAATTATAGCCAAGCTTGAGAGCTATTTCTTCATCCTTAAAAAATTAAATATTTTTCTTGTTACCTTTAAAAGCAAGCTTAGATTTTTTCTTAGCTTGATTATTTAACTAGATCTAGAAGCATTTCTTTTTAACCATCATAAGCTTAGATCTAGTGAATCTCTTAGTATTTGAAGTGGTTTAAATTCCTTCAACTTTCACAAATACTAAGGTGTAAATTTTTTATTGTATTTCTATGCTAATCCACTAATTTATAAAATATTAGCTTGCTGGTTTTTTTTATTTTGTTGACAGGTCAAGAGGAAATGCTGGCAAAATTTTCAAGTTTTTAGCCTCCCAAAGCATCTCCGAATTCTCTCTCTTCAATCCCTTTCTTTTGGCAATTTATTGTAAGCTTTTTGGCCAAAGTATAAGGTCAAAAGACCGCCCTTTACTTAATTATCAGAAGTGTAACAATTTAATAAAAGAGCAAATGGGATTACGGCTCTCACACCCCTCTTCCCCAATTTGGGAGAAGATTGTATCTATCATTGAAGTGGGTTGGATTTTCTTGTTCGTTTAGATTAGATTTGATTACTTCAACTTTTAGATCAGTCAAATTTATTTCAAGATTTACAAATTTGATTCAAAGTAATCAAATACTAACCCGACATTTATTTGCTGTAGTAATTAGTCTCACAATTTTTTGTTCACACAAACACACAATCCATCCTAAAAGGTTGTATCTCAACTTTACTTTGCTTTCATAAATTGTAAAGAACATTTGCTTATCCCGTGTATGCACTACTCCTCGCAGCTCAATCTGAATCTTGGGGATATCAAAAGCGGAATTGTGCACTTACTAATTTTCTCACGTCTAATTAAATAACTCATTTTAATAAAAGTAACTACCCAAAACATTACGAAAATCCAGCGTAAACAATTTTGGAGTAGTGGGCAAATTCCTTAGGGAAAGCGGAAACAACTAGAAAGTGACCATGGAGTCTCGTGAGACTGCACCCTTGTGGTATAGTGTTGAACACCCCCCCATAACTCCATCTAGCCCACATTTTCCCGTGCGGAGCCACTCTTCCAAATTCCGAATATATTCCTAGTACCACTTGGTATATCGGGAATCCCCTTCTTTTAATTATTCATCATTCTAATAATTAAAATTGACCAAGTACACGAGCAAAATATTTTCCTTGTTTTTAACAATATTCATTGTGTTGTGACTCCATGTTGGCACTGGTTCAATTCTTGTACTCTCTATTTTGTTTATAGTCATATTGTGATTATTGATATATCTTGCAATGCTGTTGAATTTAGTTATATAATTTTGCATAGTGTCGTGTCAACAATTTATTCATTTCTAACTCCTTAAACAACTCAATCAATTGAAACAATTAAAACACTTAAGAGCCTTAGAAACTATTTTGGTAGGGACTATCCCCCTTGGCTTCGTTAGGAGTTAAGCCTAAATGAAGAAATCAGGATCAGGTGACAGTACCTGACTCGAGACTTGCCCCCAAGGACGCACCAAGCAGCTTGAAGATTTATGTTGTGTTAACCCAAGTGCGTAAGAGGCGGCAACATGGGGGTTATGTTATGTACCTACCCGCAGTATTACTCTCTTCTTCTCTTTTTTATCTACCTTTCTCTCTTTTACCATAATATGTAAAAGCCACACTAATTGTCCCACATCCACTATGTTCTTTTTCTTTCTTTACTTGTTCTCTTTAAATAATACACGATATGTATGAAGGAGTTATGCTGATATATGTGAACTCATTGGAGGGTACCCCCCTCAACTGGTATTGGAGATTGCCCCCTCAAAGTGACCAGTAATATAATGTCTTCATTTATGCCATTGTTATCTCTTGGTAGTGAAACAGCTTGTTATTTTTAATTTTGGACTCAATACTCGCACTAAAAAAAGAAAGAGTGCAAACTTATATTCATCAGTCATACAACAAGTCTGATAATCATATTACCTTCATAAATCCTAGAAGTCAATAGTTACAAATTTGAAATAGATCTCTGCATCATATTCAGTCCTAGAACTGCACCACTCACATGAGAACTCAAATAAAAGGAAAACAGAGTCTACTTAAATAATGACATATAAGTGCATGAGCTCACAGACGTATTAGATATTACAAATTCAAGGATCTAATGGTAAGTGCAAGCTACAAGTTACACCCTAGTCTCTAAAGTTTTCTGTGATTTTGCCATTGTGAAAGTACGCATGGAGCATGACATAATAACACCACAAGGCTAGCCATTACATAATTTAGCAAATGCAATCCCCATCCAAACTACAGGACCACTGCAACAATTGAAGATTATTGTCTGTCTTGGACATGTCTGGTGTGAATCAGCATCTCTCTAGAAATATATCGACGAATGAAAACCTTTATATTGAGCAGCCATAAATCACCACTCTGACAGTAGTGATCATTCATAATCTGTCACAGACTCACAGCTTTTACATCTCAAAATTGAACAAAATTCTCAGAAGTATACATAAACGCCACCTCTAGAACTTTTCAGATCAACTTCTATTTCCAATGGACTGGACGTGGAAGACAAGTCGTCTGGGCGTGCCATTTTGAATCCCAGTAATGTGACAAAAAATATTCTATCACTCTGAAAATCTGTCAGAACTCTGCGCAAAATCTTCACTTTCTCCTGATGAGTCTGACAGTAGAACTGCTGAACAACTACACTGTTCTGTGGAATTCTCAATCTCCAGTAGATGATCAGAATCGGCAGCCTCCTGATCATTGGATAATGCCTCATCTCCTTGTTCTTTAGATGACTTGCCATACAAGGCAATGTGTCTATAATATATTTCAAGCTCTTTTTCTGATATTGCAATGAAGCGTCTCACTGAATCAAGAGATTGTAAAAACTTTGATTTCATCAAAGCCTGCAGAATAGCAAAGCAACTTATCTTTATGGTTGACACAAATGCAAAAAGACCACAAAAATGTAAATACAGTCATTACCCAATATGCCCAAAATAAGTCAGAAGAATTCCAGGTTTAAGAGCACAATCTCAAACAGAATTTGAAAATACAAAATAAAATCTCAAACTAAGTAAACCATTTCTGTCATAAACTGTAGCATAATTAAAAACAGTCAGTGAAGACTTTGGCTTGTTTTCATCTAATACAAGAAACGTGAACACTGAGAAGAAGACTAAAAACCTATAATAGATGAAGAAATGTTGTCAATCAGTATTTCCTATAAAAGGATGTTGTTTAATGGACTAGATTGGAGACATTTGAGGGAAATACCTAGAATTATGAAATATGTGCAGTAAGGTCAGAGCTAGGACATTGAGGCAAGAATTAAGAATGTAAAATATGTACAGTAAGGTCAGAGCTAGAGCCTAGGATAGGCATGGATGCAAGAATTAAGCATGTAAAATATATGCAGTAGGATCAGAGTTAGGATAGGCATTGATGCAGGAATTAAGCTTATATGTGAGAGCTGCACAGGTAATTGCCTATGAGAACATGAAATAATGTCGATCATATTCCATGTATAAAAAAATTTAAGAACCTTTGAATATTAGTAGCATCATGCATGTAATGCCTTGAGATTCGCACATAGACCAAAAGGATCTTGAAATTAAAAACAAAAGTTTGCATAGCAAAATAAAGCATATAATTTTTTAATGAATGCTACATATAGAATGTCAACAAACTCAGCCAACAACTATATTTCCTGGATTCTATGTCTGCCCAGGGTTTGAACCTGGGTCATCAACATGGTGATGCCCCGCCTTAACCACTAGACCTATGTTGCATTAAGAGATCTTTTATATTTCTCTTGGTTTATTGGAACTCTTGATGTTATGCACACCTCTCTTTGGATGATCTTTCTTGCTTGAAGGTTAATTTGATGAAGTTCTAGGGTTTCTTTTACACATGTTATTGGTTGATGCTAAAGAATGGTTGTAATAACTAAAGCACAAAGGTGACCTAAGGTGTTATCTTTCTCATCTTTGTTAAATGTTGGTAATTCATACTTCTAACCTGGCTTAATGGTGCTTTTATGGTGCAGCATCCTAAAGTGCTAGGGTTTTTTGCTCATATTTTGTTAACCTTGCATGAGGAGACCTTCCTTTCATAGGAGCTCTCCATTGTTACTGGGCCTTGGACTTCTTCTCTTGCCCTAATTAGGCTCTTCTACTTAATCTTGTGGTTGCTAGTTGATGCCCTAATCGCAAGTATTGAAAGATATTCTAAGAGAGGGGCGCTGGTAACGATCTTTCAATGCCCTAGGGATTAAGACTAGAATCATATCTTTTCAACAAATCTCACCCAAAAACAAATTTAGAAGGTACTTGAACCACCGTAGATGTTGTATGTATCTGAATGATTCAACCTAGGAATCCCTCTTCAATAAAATGTCGTCACTTTTCTTTTAGGTCCCCGGTAACGACGCCAAAAATGTTAAGCCTTGCAAGAAATGAATGAAATAAACCAAGAAACGCCTCGAATGGAATGTCATTACTTTTCCCTTCAGTCCTCGGCAATGGTGCCAAACATGTTACCGCTCAAACTAGCAACCCTTTCAAAGCAGAATAAGTATGCCATGTGCTAGTGATGGTAAGCATACGAGAGGGGCTAGATCCAATGTCACCAAAACTCAACTCCTCAACTTCTTTGGGTAACTCCTAAACTCGGGGGAGAGTCCCTAATGGAGGAAGAACACCTACAGACACCAACACACCTGCAAATACCTTTTTACAAGCCTTACGGCCAAGATCAATGCCTTATATGGAGTGAACTATGAATAATAAACACATAAAACATGTAAAGGAGTGCAATCAATCTACCAGTCAACATCAATAGATATCATCAATTTAATACATTTCACGAGTCCCAAGGTAGGGTTTCACACTTCCCAAGGAACTACCTCAAAAAAGTGCGCTCTAAAGGGGAGAAGATCCACTTAGATTTGTCAAAAAACCTATAGAAACCCTAATTTGGGCATATTCATGTTTCCCAGTGCACCAAGGCAAATGAGGACACCCTTAGAAATCCATTAACGCAAATATGATGGATGGACTAGAATTACAAACTTGTGACTATTTTTGGAGTTATGTAATATTTAGATTTTTTGGGTTTTTCCAGCAATATTATAATTTATGGTTTTTTGATATATAAAGATGCATGTAAAATAAAAGGCATGTAAATTGATAAAAGAGATAGATTTGTTCAAAAGATAGGGCATATGTTTCTTATCTCAATCCCTAGGGCATTGAGAGATTGATACCAACGTCCCTCTCTTACAATGGCTTTCAATGCTTGCAATTAGGGCATCGACTAGCAACCACAAGAGTTAGGTAGAAAAGTCTAATTAGGGCAAGTGAACAAGTCTAAGGCCCAGTAACAATGGAGAGCTCCTATGAAAGGAAGGTCTCCTAATGCAAGGTAAACAAAATACAAGCAAGAAACCCTAACACTTTAGGATAATGCACCATTAAGCTAGGTTAGAAGTATAACTTACCAACATTTAACAAAGATGAGCAAGATGGTGCCTTAGATCACCTTTGTGCTTGAGTTATTACAACCATTCTTTAGCATCAACCAATAGCATGTGTAAAAGAAACCTTAGAGCTTCATGAAATCAACCCTCAAGAAAGAAAGATCATCCAAATAGAGGTGTGCATGGCATCAAGAGATCCAATAAACCAATTGATTGTTGTGTTTTTACAATGAGAGGGAGGCACTATTTATATAAGACTATATAAATAGCGCCTAACTAGCAGTCCTTTCAAAGAAGACTAAGTATGCCTTGTGCTAGTGATGGTAAGCATTCGAGAGAGGCTAGATCCAATGTCACCGCAACCCAACTCCTCAACTTCTTCGGGTAACTCCTAAACACAGGGGAGTCTCCCTAATGGAGGAAGAACACCTGCAAATACCCTTCTACAGGCCTTATGGCCAAGATCAGTGCCTTATAAAGGAGTTAATTCAATCTACTAGTCAACATCAATTTAACACACTTCACAAGTGCCAAGGTAGGGTTTCACACTTCCCAATGCACTACCTCAGAAAAGTGCACTCTAAAGGGGAGAAGATCAAGTGAACTAGAGCGCACTTGATGAACTAGATTTGCCAAAAAACTTGCATAAACCCTAATTTGGAAAAATTCATGTTTCACAATGCACCAAGGTAAATGAGGACGCCCTCAAAGATTTTTGAATGAATCTACTAGGGCGAATTTGATGGGTGGACTAGAATTACAAACTCACTACTATTTCTGGAGTTATGAATTTATTTAGATTTTTAGGGGTTTTCCAACAATATTATATTTTAGGATTTTAATATATAAAGATGCATGTAAAATAAAAGGCATGCAAATTGATAAAAGAGAGATAGATTTGTTGAAAAGATGGGGCATATAATCATTGTCTCAATCCCTAAGGCGTTGAGAGATTAAGACCAACGTCCCTCTCTTAGAATGGCTTTCAATACTTACAATTAGGGCATCGACTAGCAACCACAAGAGTTAAAAGAGAGAGAGATTTGTTGAAAAGATAGGGCATATAATTATTGTCTCAATCCCTAAGGCATTGAGAGATTAAGACCAACATCCCTCTCTTAGAATGGCTTTCAATACTTACAATTAGGGCATCAACTAGCAACCACAAGAGTTAGGTAGAAGAACCTAATTAGGGCAAGAAAAGAAGTCCAAGGTCCAGAAACAATCGACAGCTCCTTGGAAGGAAGGTCTCCTCATGCAAGGTTAACAAAATATAAATAAGAAAACCTAACACTTTAGGTTAATGCACCCTAAGAACACCATTAAGCTAGGTTAGAAGTATAAGTTTGAGCGGTAACATGTTCGACACCGTTGTTCGGGACTCAAAGGAAAAGTAATGACATTCCATTCGAGGCGATCCCTAGTTTATTTCATTCATTTCTGGAAAGGCTTAACATTTTTAGTGCCATTGTCGAGGACCTCAAAGAAAAGTGACGACATTCTATTGAAGAGGGATTCCCAAGTTGAATCATTCAGATACATAGAATATCTATCGTGTGGTTCAAGTACGTTCTTGTTTTATACTTTAGTGAGATTTGTTGATCTAACTTGACAAGTCTCTCCTAACAGCTCCAACTGAAGAAAATAAAAAAGTACCCTACAATGACTAGGCTGATCTAAGAGGTAAGTATTTGCTCTATATTTTGATAGGATTTTGGTTAAGGGCTAACCCTACAAGTCCTATCTGGCGACTCCACTAATAAAAATCAACAAAAAATGAAATTCAGGGAAACCTCAGAAGATGATATTGCATCCTTTGATGAAGCATGGATGCACCATCACCGGTTTGATACATTGGATTTCTCACACATTTCAGGATAACCACATCAGTTGGATAATGATAATGATGGGAAACTGCTACTTCCAAAGTTTCGTGGATATGAGTGCATAGCATCAGTGTGCATATATTGATGTTCAGGGGATTTCTCATGAAATCCAATATAATACATGAGGATGTTAGAATGAAGTTATTGTGTTATCTCTTGATTTGAAATATAATCATGATGTCAGAGATTAGTATCAAGAATTCCCTTCTAAAGGGTTTCCCTCACTTGGGCATTTGATTAAGGCACTCAACAAAGAGTGGGAACCTAATATGGATGAAGATGTGAGGAAGGACTTGATTGACCATGTACAGGGAAAGAGCCAGGAAGACATATGTAATGAAGATCATGATGAAGAAATCAAGGAAGACACTTTAGGTTTGGAGCTTGAAGACTCTGGTCCACTGACTGCTACAGAAATGGAAGTGTGTTTAGCTCCTCTTAATTTATCAAACCTTCTAGGGTATTCAAATGAGTTACCAAGTTACCAGAGACATCCTAGTCAGCTTTTCATGATTATCATGATGATGTCGAATACCATGTCGAGAAGTTTATGCTATTAGCTCCAGAAGAGGGTATTAAGGAAGAAGATGTCTACATGAGGTTATTCTTCCTTCACCTAGAAGGAAAGGCCCATTCTTGGTTTGCAAGCCTAGCCAAAGGAAAAATATCCTCCTTTGCAGAGTTGATAAAGACATTTTGTAGTTACTGGTGTCAAGAAAAGTGTAGGAGATGGGTGTCTCATGTCAAGTACGCAAAGGGCTTGTTCTAGAAGGAAGAACATGTGGATCTTGTTGAGCGGGTCCCAGAAGAGCATGAAGCAATCCTTGTCAAAGAAGTTCGTAATGAAGATCAAGCATTGGAAGGCTTGCTTGAAGAAAACATTGTTCAAGATATTGTTGTTGACGTTAATGTAGCATCGGAACATATTCTTAAGAAGCCCCTGAGAAAGTGGAAAGCAACGAAGAGAACAACTATCCCAATGAAAGGGGTGTAAATTGACCCTCAAAGATAAAATGACAATTCAGCTTGGAAGATAAATAAAAGATAAAATAAAGAATAAATAGAAGTACAAGGGGACCTAATTGTGGAAACTTCCAATGAAAAGAAGAATATAAATAAAGTGCTTCCACTTCATTTTGAACATACAGAAACACACATCTCTCTCTCAAGTGGTGCGCACTTCTCAAGGAGGGCAGGTGAAGATCAAGTGAAGCGAATTTTGGGGTTATCTTATTAACTTATCTCTCTCAGGGTTCTTATGGAAGAAGAGCACATTCTTGTGGTAAGGCTTAATCTTCATGATTGGTATTGCTCTTGTAATGGATTGATTATTTCCTCTTTGAAAAGCTTGTTGGCTTTTCTCACGTTTGGGTTTCCCAGGATAAATCTTTGTGTCTCTTTGTGCTTATGTGCATGGTTATCTTTCAGGGATCCTTGTTTTTACTTACATTGAAAATGAAACAATGTTATGATTGTGGGATGAAATAAATAATGAAATTATACTGCTAAAGTTATGAAAATATAACATGGTATGAGAGCAGTTCTGAATAGATGCCATTGCCAAAGACTGTTGTTGTCTTAATCAGGAAACTAGGGCATCCAAGGTTGAATGATGGGGACAAGCCCAAAGGTATCAAACTTGATTCTCCACTAAACTTAGATCTTCTACCAAATTTGTAGAACCACAAATAAATAAATAAAACATCAAATTAGTAACGCGGGAATAAACAGTTCTAGTTTTCTCCACGGCCTCCAATCACCCACGAGCAGTCACACTATTTCCTTGCACAAAACGCAAGGTATGCTGGTTGAAACGTTCTCAAGAGAATTTGAAAATCTCTTTGGGTCAATGCAACAATTGAATGTGCTTCCAGTTTCTTTTATTTGTAACAATTTTCATTTTACTAAACGGTGCTCTGTTTTTGCAGGGAGCAAGCATACAGCTCCCACATCCCATCAGCAATTCTCATCTCTGGCAAAAAAGAAAAAATAATGATTCTTCTCCAATGCTATTAAGAAAGACTGGAAAATAGATTACGTTTAAAAAAAAAACTCCCGATCTAGAATGCAATCAACCCCAGTTTCAATCAACAAAGACAGCAACACACGATTCCCCTAATACACAAAAGTACGAGAAGATTTTCTTTATTATTTTCTCCAGGAACACATACATGGAGCTCCACCCCACGCAAAGTTCTCTCCCTTTGTCTTTCTTTTTTTCCTCTCAACCCTACTACCCCTCTCTCATCCTTCGAAAGCAACCTAAAAGGAATCCCCCAAATCTATCCACCAGAATGCTGAAATTTAGGAATTTACTTATATCTAGTTAACTTACTTCTAATCAGTCTCTAACAACCTAGCTAGGTGGCTTAATCTCTACGCAGGGAGCTCTTAAACATCCACTTATTTCTATTTTAACTCAAAGATCAACAACTACACTATTCTATTACAAAACACAAACCATCTCCAAACCCTTAGGCATGTTTGAAATTGCCATCATCACAACATATGTAATCTTTAAACCACAACATGTGACAACATGGTCACATTGTTGGTCTTTGCCAGATGCTCCTGCATCATTGAACCCTTCTCTCCATTGATCAAATTGAAAAGAGCACTTGTGTAGCTCTCCCTAGGACGGCGCATCTTTCTATGGAGTCAAAATCAAAGTTGAAGAATTCTCAATTTTGACCTAATTTCTATCGAAGTCAAGAATTAGGGCTTCCTACTTTAAGCCTTTGTGTCCACTAATTGGGTTCAACCCTAACATTCTCCAACTCGCCCCAAGAGGGCACATCTATCTGTAGAAGCAGATTTCATATCCGAGAATTTTCATTTTTTACCTAATTTTTGTCGAAACTGAGAAATTAGGGTTTCATTTTTTGAGTTGTTTTGTCCATAGATTCAAGAGAAAAGGAGGTCCATTCAACTCACCCTAGGAGGGGGCATGCATCTATGGAATCAGATTTCTAAAGTTGCAAACTTCAATTTTGACCTACCTCCTGCTAGGATTTCTGCAGCAAATTTCATATCTCAGCTTTGAGTCTCCAATCAAGATGACAAGCATGAAGGTTGAAGACAAGATTGATGGAGCTTCAAAATTTCATTCATGGAAGTCTAGGTTACTCATTATCCTAGAAGAAAATGATCTTCTAAACCTTGTTGATGAAGGAGTGCCAGAACCAGAAGAAGCAAAAAAGTCTCAATGGAAGAAGAGTGATGTCAAGACAAGAAGGATTCTAATAAATTCGATTAAGGATCATTTGATTCCTCAAATCTCTCAAAACAAGACAGCTAAGTCCATGTTTTATGCCTTGAAGAAGTTATTTGAAAATACAAATGTCAATAGAGCTCTTGTCGTACATACCAAGAAGGGAAGAGGAAAAGAAAAAAAAGAGCTTTGGTAGAACAGACAAAGGTGAAAGATCAAGTTATGTTCCAGAACAAAAGAAGAAGCATCCTTCACACACTCTATGCTACAATTGCAGAAAGTATGGCCACTATGCAAAACAATGTACCTCAAAGAAGAGAAAGCAACATGCCTCTTCCACTGATGTTGATGAAGATACTCCACAAAAGAAGTCTAGGAATGATGATCCTAAGGAAAGTACAGAAGATCGTCGAAAGGAGTAGTTCTTCTAGTACACTCTATGTGCACCAATGATTGCATTATCTAGATGATGTAATTCTCATTAGTGATGTATGAAGATCAAAGTTGCAGTTTCTTCAATGGGATTTCAACAAGAAAGAAGATGAAGATTAGAGGACTTCCATGTTTTTTGCAAGGAGGTACAGATCAAGAGGAAGCCCAGAAAACAACAAAAGATATGTATTTGGATTATCAATTGCCCTTCTAAATCAGATCTAAATGTTTTTGAACACATTTTCATTATAGTTGTATGCAAATTTGTATTCCTAGAATTAGGAAGTGTATTATAGTGTAACATGATGAGCATATGATATAGTTTTATGTTGGGGTATGGATGGATTTTGTGCTGAAGCATTGCTGCTTACATAACTATGTGAACTATTGCATTATGATTTGATTGAATTTCATGATTATGCAATGTTGCTAACTATATGACCGAATTTGACTTGATTGGGAAAGACCATATGTTGTGACCTACAAGAGGAGGATGAGTCTTGTTTTGAAGGACAAGTGATGGATATGTAGATCCCATTGATGTTCATGTTCAAGAGAAAGCAGGATGCTCTGAAGCAGGAAGCTTCTAGGAGCATGACTCTCAACTCAGGCTCCATATCAAGTAGTAGGATGGCTTCCGTGACAGAGGGAGCAACTAAAATGAACATGATGAACAAGTGATGATTGTTCAGCAATGACAGCAGATATATGTGGATTCAGTCATATGTGGACCCATGACCCACAAGTCCAGAGGATCTCATATAGATATTGACGGTTGAGAGTAGGAGGCTCTAATGAATGTCGATCTCTCTACTACAGATGTTCATTCTTCCAATGATTATGAGGAACAATTGGTTTCTGGTTGGAGTCATGGCAGATTCTAGAAGTGGTTACAACATTACTTGTGCCAAAGAGGATGGTCAATATGCTCTCTATTTTAGTCCTGTAGGACGAAAGATTCAAGATCAAGCCTGAGGCTTCTCTCAGAAAGAAGGAATAGATTATGTTGAGACATTTGCTCTAGGGGATGAAATTCTGATCATTAGGTGCAAGAGGCAATTGACTCGTGAATTGAGATGAAAGACCTAGGGTTGATGCATTATTTCATGGATTTAGATGTGTGGCAAGGACTTGATGAGAACTTTTTTGGACAAGGGAAGTATACTGCGTAGATATGGTATGATTGATTGTAAGTCCATGGCTACACCCTTGGAAGCAAATCTAAAGAAGCTACATGATTCTACAATTCTTCATATTTAGTGGATCCGACCATGTGAAACAAAAAAAGTCTGTTTCTTACTGGAATACCAGATAAAATAAATAATCCATGCATGGATAGAATAAAGATATATTTGATAAAAGCTGAGATGATTTTACATTCACAATGTTTTGGACTTTTATAAGCTCATTTGTACCTTTTCACGTATAAAACATGACTCTTGACTTTTAATTAATTATTAATTGTTTATTATTAACAATTAATATTAATATGAATTGTTATATTATTATTATAATGTTATATATATTTTATATATAAGTTTATAACACTGCATCCCCTTACAGGAAACTTTGTCCTCAAAGCTTATTGAAGACAAGGGTTATGTCTGATTTCTTGCTTGAACTGACCTCTCTAGATCCCTTCTTTTAGTATTAGCGACACTTGATGAAATGAGACGATACGAGTTACGAATTCCAAAGAAAAAATGCCGCATTGTCTTTGATGTGGTCCATCCGAGATCTAATTTCATCGGAGTTATCCGATTACTTTGTGGGATGAATCTTCTCGTTTGTTGCTTAGTATGTTGATTCGATGTTCTTGCTTGTCTGACAACATAAATCCTCTGTGTATGTTCATTTTGACTTTGTCGTTGGTCAAAATGACTTTTATAATTGGGGTGTCGATAAGGACTTCTTGTTTTGTTTTTCTGTTGAATTGACTTCCCTTCCAACTGTGACGGGAATCGAATTTGAATTTGTTTCTTCTTCCTTAACTTGAATTTGTTTTCCGGAGAGTTTGGATGCTTCATTTTGGATTTGAACTAATTTGTTCTCTAATAGATTATTATTATTATGAATCTTCTCAAACCTTTCATCTTGCAACTATTTGTCCTCTTTTAACTTCTCGATTTGTTCCTCTAATTCTTGATTTCCCTTCTTCAGGGCGGAATTTTCTTCGTCTTTTCCCAGTAATTTTTGCTGGAGAGCTTGAACCTTCTCTTCTAACTTTTGACTGCAATGAACTTTATCATTTTCTTTCTTGATTTGCAGAAGTAATTTATGATTATGATCTCTTGAACGAGAGATCTCTTCTTCTTTACTTGCAATAACCTTGTCGAAATCCTTGTGTATCGTCTGCATTGATTTCCCATCTCCTTGCGACATCACCTTTGATATTTCTCTGAAGTCTTCAGCTGACAAGACTTCTGATTCTAACTTCATGTAATGTCTTGCAATGTGATTTTCTTCTTTTTTTAGGGAAATGTCATAAACTTCTTTTCAGCATTTAATATAAAAGTCCCCAATGTTTCTAGCCACGGTATTCCCAAATCTAGGTCACCGTCACTACTCCACAAGGATTTAACTATAAATTGCGAGACGCCAGTATAATCTCCATTGTTGCATTGTAAATCGCCTATTGCATATTCTTTGTTATTCCAAAAGTCTAACCTTTCACCTATATTTGACTCCAGAACATAATTATTGCATCACTAATATAATTATTGCATTTGTCGGGAGCAATATAAATAGTGATGTTTTTACCTCTACTTGTTCCTTTTATTTGAAATAACACTGAGACATAAGTTTTTAAATTGCTTGGAAATCTTTCTTGTTTTCGCCATGAGACTTCATTTTATTATGATTTCTTAAAAAGTAATATATATATCCTTTTTTAACTTGTAAAACTTTTCTCTAAACTTTGGACGTCTTAGCTTTTTTTTAATAATAATACTTTTTGATTAATTAATTAATAATATAATTATTATTAATGTTTTTATAAACTATATATATAGTTTCATGTTTAATGTTTATAATATATATAGTTTAATATATATATATATATATATAGATTAATGTTTTTGGTTTTTTTTTTACGTTTGGCCTATGTAAGAGGGGCTGACGAGTAGGCAGGAGCAGGCGGCAAAGTTTACATGTGGAAGAAGACTGCGTGGATGGCCGGGAGGGAGGTTGTCCCCAGGAAAGCATGGCATAGGTGGGGATGGAAAAACACTGGGTGGCCAACTGAAAAGGGGAGTGTAGGGGGGGAAAGCACGAAGAGTGCAGTGTAGAGGGGGGGCGTAGCGCAAGGAAAACTGCAACGTGAAGCTGGCACGTAGGCGAAGGGCAGCGCGAAGGACGGATGAGGTAGCAGGCGCGACGTGGTGGGAGTGCACGGGAGAGAAGGAAATGCAGATGGAAAGGTCGCAAGGAGTCACGCAGGGATGCTACGAAGCGAGCAGAGGAGCAGGAGTGGGTGTGGGGTGTGACAGGCAAGAAGCGAGCGAGCGAGAAAGTGGAAGAGACGCAGGAGAGAGGATGTGGTTGTGTAGGTGGAAGATGTTGAGGGAGGAAGGCGTGAGACCCTGAGTTTGGAACACTACGAGGATGGCTAGTGCGTACGATAGGAGGAAGGAGCAGAAGAGGGGTAGAGTGGATGTGCAGACGTGGGAGGTATGGTGAGTGCAACGTGGGGGTTTATGGTCAAAGACCAATTTCAAGGAAGCCCTAGGATAATGGCTAAAAGCCAAAATATGGCCAAAGGCCGAAATCTATAGCCCAAGAAGGGGCTCCGATACCAATGAAACAAAGAAAGTTTGTTTCTTACTAGAATACCTAGTGCAGATAAAATAAATAATCCATGTATGGATAGAATAAAGATATATTTGATGAAAGCTGAGATGATTTTACATTCACAATGTTTTGGACTTTTATAAGCCCATTTGTACCTTTTCACATAAAAAACATGACTCTTGACTTTTAATTAATTATTATTTTTTTATTATTAACAATTCATATTAATAATATTAATATTAATTGTTATATTATTATTATAATGTTATATATATATATATATATATATATATATAACACCATGTACCGCTAATTAATTGGTTCCTTGTTGCACCTAGTTAATACCAGGCCAGATATCTGTTATGCAGTGAACACATTGAGTCAGCACATGGTCGAGCCGAGACAAGTACATTGGGTAGCAGCTAAGCATGTGTTGAGATATCTTCAGAGTACAGTTGGCTATGGATTGAGATATACCTCTGGCGATGGAGTGAAGCTTGTGGGCTTCACAGACTCAAATTGGGATGGGAGTGCAATTGACAGAAAGAGCATCTCTAAGTGTTGTTTTAGCTTGGGATCGGCTATGGTTTCTTGGTTCAGCAAGAAATAGTCTTTTGTGGCACTTAGTACAGCAGAGGCAGAGTACATCGCATCCAGTGCAGCTAGTAAGGAAGCAGTATGGCTTTGGAAATTGCTTACATATTTGTATGTGACAGTGATATTTTGTGATAACCAAAGCTATGTAAAGTTCACAGAGAACCATGTGTTCCATGACAGGTCCAAACATAATGGGATCAAATATCACTACATCAGAAACATAGTTCAAAAGGGAGCAGTGAAGCTCCAATATATCTCCACAGATGAAAAGATTGCAAATATCTTTACCAAGCCTTTGTCCATAGTGAAGTTTGCATAATTTAGTGAAAGGCTTGGGGTGGTGGAGATTCTCTTCCTCGAGAAGGGACATTAATGACCAGTATGGCTATCGATGAGGCACAAGCTAAGACTTGTGCCTAACTCCTTTGAGTGTATCCCTGTGAGGGATGGTTCCTGTGAGGAACGTTCTCTAGTGTGGAGAGGATTCCTTTGACGAGTGCATCCCTGTGAGGGATGGTTCCTATGAGGAACGCTCTCCGCTGTGGAGAGGACTACTTTGAGGAGTGTATCCCTGTGAGGGATGGTTCCTGTGAGGAAGGTTCTCTAGTGTGGATTGTGTGGGCCCAGAGGGTTGGACTAGTTGTAGTCATCACCGCCTTCCAATTGTAATGACTGGTCAACTAGAAGAGTCTTCCTGGGGAATATAGCCTCCCTTTGATAAAGTGCTTAAAAGAAGTGTCTTCCTAGGGATTGTAGCCTCCTTTCGATTTGAGATGGATAAAGTGCTTGGAAGAAGTGTCATCCCGTGGATTGTAGCCTCCTTTCGATTTGAGATCGATAAAGTGCTTGAAAGAAGTGTCTTCATCGAATTGTAGCCTCCCTTCGATTTGAGATCGATAAAGTGCTTGGAAGAAGTATCTTCCAGGGGATTGTGGCCTCCCTTTAGCTTTAGACTGACAAAGTACATGAAGAAGTAATCCTTTTTAGTCTAGGATGACCAACCTAATCAGGCAAATCAGATATTATCATTGGAAAGATGATGTGGTTGTAAATTTTCCTTTAATATTCAACTAGGGCTAAACAGTGCATGCAAAATATTAACTGATAACCACACATGAATATCTTTTACAGTATGCAACGGAATATAAAACTGAGAAATAACTCACAACATCACACCACAATATTGACACTATTATTTTGGGTATGTAAACCCATGGAAAAACCCAAGATGGGAAAACCAGTGCAGCAGTTAGATATAGATTTTATTATGAAAAAATATGGAACTTTTACAATCACTGCAAATTCACCCAAACCTAGTGAATGTGATACTCGCCAGAATCACTGGGAAAATCCCAGCTAAACCTCAACACCCTCTTGTGTGAGCGTACGGCCCAGCTATACGAAGCTCGATGATCCTGTTGCTCGCTCCTCCGTCTTCTCAGCTAAATCCTCTCTCTGTCTTTCTCTCCCTGTTTGTATCCCGTCTCTGTCGGAATACAAGTGTGTGTGTTCTCTCCACCAATTGATCTCTCTTTTATAACTTTAGGTAAAGCGAAAACCCTAATTTCACTTTCACTTTAACTAGTGGTAAAACAAAAACCTTAATTTCACTTTCACTTTAACTAGTGGTTCACTAAAGTTAATTTAGATCACTTTAATTTATTTTCCAAAGTAAACTTAGAAAAAGTAAATTAAATACAACCGGTTTCCTAATTTAAGTCTTCTACATGCAAGAACACATGCATGCAAGAAGACCTTCCTTGTTGCTACTAGTTTAACAATGGTTCTAGTTGGGAACAAGGTTCAAGTGGGAACATTTGTTCTGGTCAAAAGTACTTGATCAGAAGAGACCTTTCTTATGATGACAAGATGTACGAGACAAGCCGTGATGATCAGATGATATCTAGAATCTAGATGTGTTCCAAAGTGATGATGCCTCCCTAGCTAAGAGGGAATGTTGATGTTTTCATGACTTCTAGCATCAGGAAAACATTCTACAAATCATTCTCTTAGAGGTTCGCGACCCGCAAAGAGAATGGCTCCTTTGTAGCCATGATTAGTCATGTGGACTAATTAGTAGAGGGCTCAGATGTTTAGCCTAGTCCATTCATGTGGACTGAAGTGATGGTAGGCTAGAGGTCACATTGCGTACTAAGTGTGTGGGAGTGCTCCTTAACAGGAGTGATCTTTATAGAGTGATATGACTTGTCTATGTTACAAGGAGATTTTATATTCTTGTATGTTAGACAAAGTCTAATATAATGTTGAAGTTGGCAATTGGCTCCAAATAAGTGTCTGAGACTTCTTAGAGTATGGTCAAATCAACATTAGAGCTCTTGGGTAAAAATGTGACCGCATGTGATGAGACATCAACAAGGAGAACTTTTCTATGATGAAGAAATATCCAAATAAGTCACGACAATCCATTTAAGAATTCCTAAAGAACGTTGAAGAAGAACTTCCGGAAGACAAGCAATGTTGAAGAAGAATATATTCCTCACTAAGAGAGAGTATTGATGTTTATGTAGCATCGAAACATATTCTTAAGAAGTCATAGAGAAAATGGAAAGCAATGAAGAGAACAACTACCCCAATGAAAGGGGTAAATTGATCCTAGAAGATAAAATGACAAGTCGGCTTGGAAAATAAATAAACGATAAAATAAAGAATAAATAAAAGTACAAGCCGGCCTAATTGTGGAAACTTCTAGTGAAAAAAGAATAAAATAAAGTGCTTCCACTTCATTTTGAACATACAAAAACACACATCTCTCTCTCAAGTGTTGCGCACTTCTCAAGGAGGACAAGTTTAGATCAAGTGAAGCAAATTTTGGGGTTATCTTATTATCTTATCTCTCTCAAGGTTCTTGTGGAAGAAAAGTACATTCTTGTGGTAAGGCTTAATCTTCATGATTAGTATTGCTCTTGATTTGGATTGATTATTTCTTCTGAGAAAAGTTTGCTAGGTTTTCTCCCGTTAGGGTTTCCCACGATAAATCTTTGTGTTTCTGTGCATGGTTATCTTTCAATGATCCTTGTTTTTATTTACATTGAAAATGAAACAATGCTATCATTGTGGAATGAAATAAATAATGAAATTATACTGTTAAAATTATGAAAATCTAACACTTGTTGATAACATTCTTGGCCTTATGTTCGAAGATGAAGGTACTTCTGAAGACGAAGATGATGGAGCTCCAAGAAATGGAGACCAAGAAGCTCTAGTTGAAGAAATTGAATAACATAAGGAAATGGTGAGCTCTCCTTACCCTCAAGCAAAGTTTCTTATGATATCTCAAGCCTCTCGAAGGAAAATAACAGGATCATTGAAGATGATGATTATTGGAAGTTCCTGGGTCCACCAATCTATGATTCTTCAAGACCTAGTAGTATTATTTTCAAGCCCTCCAATTGCACATATTCAAAAGAAGAAGTCTACGAACCTTTCTTGCCATTCGGAAAAAGAAGAATTTATCTAAACAATATGACAAAGTCTTTGTTGAAGAGGTACTCCCATCAGAAAAAGATATCGAGGACATGGTTGATGAAGATGTTATGGTTGTAGCTTCCCTTGGTTCCACCATTTGTGAAGAGTGGATCGATCCCTTTGCAACTAAATTTGATGATGAAGCACTCCATGATGTGGATCTTGTTACCATTAAAGATGATCACCATATGCAGCTATCCCATTATAATAAAAGGGTAACTTTGGAAAACCTATCTCTAATGAGATCTCTCAGGATTGCGTTCAACTTTGCTCACCCACCATCAAGGACCGTGCAAGATTTCATACGGAGACTTCTTTTGTGGATATTGAGACAACGCGTTTACCCTCTCCTAAGGTAGGTCGTGGTTATCATTCCCAGTGATATCTCTCAAGAAGCATCGCAAATAATAAGTAGCTTTTTCTATTCAGTATCGGTAAGTTTTCAATGATGCATTTCAACAGGACCAAGGCAAGTATGTGGGAAAATGCTTGAACAAGTACAAGGATATATTGCAGTTGGACCTCAAAGATTCTCCAGAAATTTTCCAAGGTTCATCTTTCCAAGTGATCTCCCAAGTTCGGAATCAGATAGCCAATTCCTTGTAGATGAATTTCACAGAACAAATATATGATTAGGATAGTATATACATGAGTCAAGTACAAGTGTGGATAGATAATGCTTGCAACGGTTATCATCCTCCATGGCAAAAATTCGAAGGTTTCCAAGTTCCTAGGTTTGTCCATCATTCTGGTTCCATTCCGACGAAGATAATGATATGTACTCAACTCATCCTTGTTGATGTGGTTTTGTCTTGGATTGTTTCCAAAGACAAAGGAAGAAAATTTGGCATGAATAATATACCCAAGTGGCTGCATTGGTGGTATGATTTCACTTTACCCTTCTCTGTTATCATAATTAGGGTAGGTCCATATAGTTTCATTTGAGTTCAACATTTACTTTTACCTATGCATTGCACTTGTCATTATGCCATTTTAATTTTATTGCATTTCATTTTGAATAAGGCAGGACAGATGTGTCTGCCTCATGTTGGGCCTAGGTACAGTAAGGTAGAATTCAATCAAAATTCTTCCCGAGTATGTAGAAAAGCCAAAGGAGAAGAAGAAGGAGTTGCGACAGAAGCAGCGACAGAAAGGCTAGAGGAGAAAGGAAGTTGCGACAGAGGCAGTGAAAGGAAGGAAGAAGAAGAGGAAGAGGCGCCAGAAGAGGAAGTTGCACCAAAAGAGGAAGCCCTGACAGAAGGAAGGAGTGTGACAAGGGAAGGTACAACAGAATATCAACAACAAAAGGTGTGCAAGTAGCATAACGACTGGAAAATGACCATAAGGCGTAACGCTTGGAAAGCGACAGGCCTTAAAGATCATGGGTACGAGTTTGGCGAGAGCCGCAAGAAACCACACGCGTGAAGGCATCTATGTAAGTCAGGTTGTTAGTGCCACCCGTTAGGTGTTATTAGAATAGGAAAGACAGCCTGTTGGCTGAAAGAGGAAGTTCGCTGAGAAAGCGACGGGTAACAAGTCTATAATGAGTTGGTATCAAGTCTGTAATGAGGCTATAAAAGAAGGAACCCAAGTTCTATGCGGGTTAGCTTCTCTACGGTTGGATTCACTACGGCGAGCTTAACTGTCGATAGCTCTGTATTGTTGTATGTTAGTATTGTTGGGTGCATACAAGTTAAGGGATCTACAGCTGAGTGCGCGGAAGTGTAAGAAGGGTTGAGTCGATTCAAGCTTTGTGCAGATCATTAGTAGAGCTAAGTAGGGAGAGAGCAGAGAGGAGATCGGAGAGCATGAGAGGAAGGAAGAGTCTGTAAAGATAGAGAAAAAGATCCAGAACAAAGTCTGCAGCTTAGTGCGCAGACGAAAGGTGCATATATTTCCTCATGCCAAATGAAGAGCCCCTCTGTGGTTTTTGCTTTGATGGGTTTCCACGTTATATTTTGTGTATATGTGTGAATGTTGAATGTGTATGACTTACTTGTGTAAATGTTGCATTGAATGAATGATCATAGATTTGCTTATAAATGAATAGATGTATATCAATCGCACTGTATCAGTTGAATACGATCATGTTGCATAGAGATTGTTGATATAATAGGGTGCATAAGGAAAGTAGGTCGCACTCTAACTGTTCATAGCACACGTAAATAATCCACCCACAGACTTTGTTGAGAACCTTGGTAAGGGGCCAAGGTATCAGAAATTCCCCCACCCAACTGCGGAAACGTGGTTCTGGCAGTTACTCATCCAATTGAGATATCTCAGGTGAGGCTGCATCTGCGCCACAGGTGCTGCTCACTAAGCTCTACTCTGTCGGGACGATATCTTAGGCTTTGTTGCGCTAAGCAGAAGGGACTGAACCTGGGTCAGGACCCTCGGAGGAGGGAGGAAAGCCAACACCTCATGATGCATTTGAAGTCATTTTTGTTGTGTGTAGGTCTACAAGTACCTAGAAGATTTTAGGGGGTTCTCATACACTCTTGAGAAGAGCACGTCCCACAATTGGAGCCAGCTATTACGCCTCAAAGTATCTGCAACGTTCCCAGTCAGGTCTACAAAAGTGAGGGGTTTAAAAAAATTTGATGTAAAAGTCAAGTTGAAGCGTAGAGTGTTGATTTAGGGATAAATACCCCTAATCATGTCATGGATGGTCCGCTTGATTTCCACATCCAGGAGGTGCTCGCCCTATAGGGGTTGGTGCCCTTGAGGGGTAATCACTTGGACGCATGACCACCCTCATTTAATTGCCATGTAAGGGTGATAGCACTTTCTAAAGGGCTTTGTACCCTATCTAGCACACCTTATTTGCTCACTTGGACCTATTTTACCCCTCCTTTGGGCTATGTTAACCGCAAATTGTACTTATTGAAGAAGCCTATAAGGATAATGAAGGAGGACCTTGAGGTCACACATTTGTTGGGGTTAGTTGGGGCATGACATCCTCCTTTTGGCACACCTAGCACTTGGTGTAGCCTAATTGCACTTTATTTACTAATGTTATGTCATTTAGAGAAATATTATTGTTGCTATGAGTGGTTTAGCCCCCACGGTTGTGGGTGAGAAAGCCAAATGTTATATTTTTTACATTATCTTGTAGGCTCATAACTTAAAATTAGGTGAGGCTAGTCTTATATAAACAACACCTCCCTCTCATTGCAAAAACACAACAATATATGGGTTCATTATGAGATCTTTTATATTTCCCTTGGTTTATTGGAGCTCTTGATGATATGTGCACCTCTCTTATGATGATCTTTCTTGCTTGAAGGTTAATTTGATGAAGTTCTAGGGCTTCTGTTACACATGTTATTAGTTGATGCTAACGAATGGTTGTAATAACTCAAGCACAAAGGTGACCTAAGGTGCTATCTTGATCATCTTTGTTAAATGTTGGTAAGTTATACTTCTACCCTAGCTTAATGGTGCTTTTATGGTGCATTATCTGAAAGTGTTAGGGTTTCTTGCTTGTATTTGTTAATCTTGCATAAGGAGACCTTCCTTTCATAGGAGCTCTCCATTGTTATTGGGCCTTGGACTTCTTCTCTTGCCCTAATTAGGCTCTTCTACCTAACTCTTGTGGTTGCTAGTTGATGCCCTAATTGCAAGTACTGAAAGCCATTCTAAGAGAGAGGTGTTGTGCCAATCTCTCAATGCACTAGGGATTGAGACAAAAAACATATGCCCTATCTTTTCAACAAATCTATCTCTCTTTTATCAATTTACATTTCGTTTATTTTACATCTTTATATATCAAAAAACCCTAAAAATATAATATTGTTGGAAAAACCCTAAAAATCTAAATGAATTCATAACTCTAAAAATACTCATGAGTTTGTATTTCTGGTCCACCCATTAAATTCGCCCTAGTGGATTTATCCACAGATCTCTGAGGGCGTCTTCATTTGCCTTGGTGCATTGGGAAACGTGAATTTGCCCATATTAGGATTTATGCAAGGTTTTCAGCAAATCTAATTGGATCATCAAGTGCACCCTAGTTCACTTGATCTTCTCCCCTTCAGAGTGCACTTTTTTGAGTGCCTTCGGAAGTGTGAAACCCTACTTTGGGAGTCATGAAGTGTATTAAATTGATGATATCTATAGATGTTGGCTGGTAGATTGAATTAATTCCTTTACATGTTTTATGTGTGTTTATTATTCATTGTTGACTCCATATAAAGCACTGATCTTGGCCATAAGGCTTGTAGAAGGGCATTTGCAGGTGTGTTGATGTTTGCAGGTGTCCTTCCTCCATTAGGGACTCTCCCCTGGGTTTAGGAGTTACCCAAAGAAGTTGAGCAGTTGGGTTGTGGTGACATTGGATCTAGCCCCTCTCGTATGCTTACCATCATTAGCAGAGGGCATACTTAGCCTGCTTTGAAAGGACTGCCAGTTTGAGCAGTAACACAGAGAAATCCCATCTTTAACGAATTTCCAAACCATTCCTCTTCCTATTATTATAATACATAACATAAGCCTTTTATCATTTGTAAACTTCAGCTTTGACTTGTAATTGGACAAGAAGATAAGTTACAAATGTCTGTCCTGTATGTCCAATGTGTTGATTTTTGTCCAGTGGATACTAAGATAATTTTTTGTGTTTATCAAGTTCCATGTATTCACAGAGCATGCACATTTACAGACCACAAACCTATGCTACAAATGCCATAAATGATAAAATTGTCAAGAAAAGAAAACGGATTTCAAGACATCTTAGTTACCTTCCTCTTGGACAGTGTGTCCTTAGGTTTCATAACCTTTGGTTGAGTATAATTTTTGCCCCGGTAGAAAAGGATTGTGTCATGTTGTATATGAATTGCTATACCCCCACTTAATCTTGCTATCTCTTCTGCATATTCATGTATTTGGCCAGGCTTACAATGTTTGCAGATGACTTGTACAGTTTCATGTTTTTTCCAGTGCAAATGCATGTTCAGGATTACACCCCCAAAGATTCCACGCCTTCCAACAGGAACATAGTTTTTGTGCTTTTGTCCCATTCTTTTCAGGTAAAAACGCTCACTAGCAGTCAAGCGTTCAGGTTCAGGAGCAGGAGCCTTTGGAATTTCGTACCTTTTGATTGCCTCAATCAATAGGGCCTCTTTCTTTTTTGCCTGAATCACAGTTACAGGTAAGCAAAAACATTAACGAGGTGAAATTGAGGATGTTAATATTTTAAGTTGCAACCAAGCACTTCAAATATGTAAATGATATGGAGTATGAATTTGCCACTTTGGCATAATGCACAGCTATGTAATATTATCCACATCTATAAAATGATTACATAGATAGGCATGAACTGTTCAGCTAAGATTCCATGCCTTTCTAGAACTACATGAACCAAAAAATGCGTAGACTATAGCTGCAAGAAATATGACACTACTTTTTTTTTAAATTCACAATATGCTTTTCTCAGCTATGTAATATTATCCACGTCTATAAAATGATTACATAGATAATCATGAACTGTTCAGCTGAGATTCCATGCCTTTCTAGAACTATGTGAACCAAAAAATGTGTAGACTATAGCTGTGAGAAATATGACACTATTTTTTTTTCATTCACAACATGCTTTTCTCCATTTCAAAATTTCCTGCACTAGTAAATTTCCCAGCCCACTTTCTTTACTGACCTCAAACTTAAATCGGTAATTCTAGGGAACTCTATTTAGAAGAAATAACTGTGATACAACCATACAATTTACTTTGACTAAAGGAAAACAAAAGATTAAGAAAACATCAGAAAATCCAATTGCAAGACAATCTGGGGTAATGAACTTTAATATAAAACTAGTGCAAAGCACAAGTGCGAGCATCACTGAATGATAATCTGATGAGGTTACTTATCAGCTGCATTTACACTAGAGACTATATATTGAATTGTGTGATAGAAAGACAAGTCAACAAAGTGTAATATACAATTTTATAAATTATTGTCACAGAATACAAATCATAAGCAAAATGACAACACTGCCCCAGAAGGTAAAATTGGGTCAAGTCAAGTTGAAAAGGAAATAACTTAATAAGGCATCCTATGAAAGACTTCACATGCAGATGAAAAACTTACAAAAGTCATAATTATTAAATAATTTGGGCAACACCTTTGCTGAGTTCCATATTTCACAAAGGTCATGAAATACAGAAAACTTCTGGTATTAAAGGAGTCCATGGTTGTATACAAATTTACATCATCAATAAGCAATAAGCTAGTCTACTAAAGCCCAAGGAGTTAGCCTAACCGGCTGCCACCAATGTTATTGGGCATTTGGCTAGTTCCATGCCAGCAGGTGCCCAGTTTGAATCTCCCTGGATTAGGCATATTAATCTATGCTGACCAATTTACTAGGGATGCCATACATAATTGTGGGGAAGCATCCCTTAGGTTTTCCTTATAGAAAAATTCTAGTCTAGTAAGAAAAAGGAAGAGTAAAGCTGCTAAGTACAAAATTGAAATATTTAACCATATATCTAACTAAAGATTATTAAGTGTTATTAGCCCAAAGCAGAGAGTAATGCCATTTTAACTAGGCATTGTGTAAGCTCCAAAGATTTATAAGTTTAAGGAGCTTTTGCTCCAATTTCTGATCTCTCAATTACCATCCACCCAAGTTTTTCCTTCATAGAATTCCTCCAAGAAACCAATGTAAGGTTCTTGTATTTGCACTGGGTGTGACTTTTAGTCCCATTGACCTACTTTTGTGGTCATTAATAGAATTAGAAATGACACTAATAACAAATAGCTGTTTCAACTTTCCACATATGATGGCTAGATTTCTTGTGCCCATGAGATATACTATTTATCCTTTTGTAAATCTTATTTTATTTTTCTAATTTGCCTATATACTCCAAGCACCAGAAGTAAAGTTTTTTATTCACAAATGCCAATGACTGAGCTTGATTATTCTGGATGCTCTTCATCAAAAGTTCTCAGGAGTCATGGTTCATGAATCATAACCTTAACACAGAAACAGTAACATTAGTAGTTGTACTTAATTAACTCATGAAACAATTCCAGCAATAATAATTCAAATCATGAATTAAAATCTCCGTCTGTTGGAACTTGGAAGGCATCTTCTTGCTTGTTGCCTTAAAATGGAACGAGTTAAGAGTGCATGTGGAAACGAAGAGAATCCTACGCAATCACTAACATTCCAATACTTTAGTGAATTCAGCTCATCCATCTCCTCCTGTCAGGAAAGTAAGATTAATGCAATTTCTAGGCTCAGCTATGTTATCCACCTGCTTTTACTGCATCAATTTGGGGCACAACAGCAGCACAGCAGCCACCTTCTTATCTGTGAGCCTATGGCCCTATTGATTTCCTCCATCCCTCTGCTTACATAATCCAGTTTAGAGTGTGAGATTGCAATCCCACCACCAGAGTCTGAAGTAAAAGTCAATGCAGCACTCTGTTTTCTTATAGAACACATTTATTTGCTCCATGGCAATAGCTTATGCAGTTTAATCTTCTTCAAGTTCCTTATAGGCAACTTGTAGTCTACTATTTAGAGTAATGTTTCAGCTTTAAATTGGTTGGTTTTCAATTTGCTTTACATAATGTGTTCTCAAGGGTTGGTTGACGAGGATTACTTTTCGGTAACAAAATACTGTTGCAAATGAATAATGTGTTTTTGCTCAGAAAGTTGTTAAACAATTCCTCTCTGAGAGTTTTGGAATGCATGCATGTTTTGAAACATTCAAGGCAAGAGGGATCTCAGTTTTACCTTGCTAAAGCCCTACATTTTCAGCATGTGAATTCTTTATTAGAGAAATGCATAGAGCTCATATGGTCTAATGGGTGGCCTGCCTGCAAGACTGTTCACAACAGATGTGAGCCTCTGTCAATTATGATAAAGCTCTGCTTTCAAGGAGACAAATATCTTGAGACTAGAATGAACAATTTCAGGATGTTATCTATCACTAGCATCTGTTGAAAGTAGTGTGCAGGTCAAACTTAATTACAACCTGCTTACCAAGTGCAGCCTCTGAGCAGACAAATTGATAGCATGAAGCTACATAATAGCCCGTAGAAGCTACATAGGATTTTGTCTTTATCACATGGCCAAGCCATTCAAGCTAGTCTTATGGAAAAACCTAAATCCTTTGATATCAAAATGTATTCTATACCCCGTTCTTATTTTAAAGCAACCCAAACTACCACACCATTAAGGTGTCCCTGAGAATGGAGTCATCGAATGTAGTTCATCCAAAATGGAAAAACATCATATAGTGACACATCCACAAAAATGTGTAGAGAATCATCTATATGTGAATCATATTAATATATAAGAGTAGTGAAAAAGTTCGGACCGTAAACAGTTTTTTCATCAAAGATAGCATCTTTAACATCAATCACCTGGTGAGTGTTAAGATAATATAGACAATATGCCAGAAAACTTGTGCATTGAGAACATTTTAATGAGGAGAGGATGTTGGTTATAGGGGAGATTCAAATGGTCTGCACTTGTTCAAAACTTTAAAAAATGGTGTGCAATCATTTCCATAAAAAAATCTTTTCTGTTGAAGTCTATGGATAAATGTAAAAATGGTGTGGTTTCTTTTTGTCAAAGCTCTGAAAATATTCCTTCAAAATTGTTGATTCTCAATTTGATCTTTGATGACAAATCTCTGTAGTTGTCTCCTGCCCCAACAATACTAATGTTACTCATGCATCAAAGCAAAGATGGGAGGAAGCACAGCATGCCAGAATCCCCCAGTTTCAGAGGAAGCATATGTATCATCTTGTGGAGTGTTGAATGGTGTTTATAGTGGATGTGACCTGATTTTGAATGTAGTTAATTTTTAAGGCACTTCTTGAATGGGTTCCAAGCATGGGAATTCTTGTAAAACAAAGATGAAATAGTGATCTGAAATGTAGATGATACACTTACTCCAGGGGTTGTTCAGAGTGTTTTTCCTTTGACCAGCTGATGATTTTATTAGCAAGATGGAGCCTGTTACCGGGCAAACCAGCAGGACTAGTCACCAATCAGCGATAAACATATGCAAGAGAAAGTGACCACTGTCACCTTAGTCACTTCCCCAAACTTCTTTGGAAGTCAAAACCTCTTAGGGGAGAGCCCTAATTGCAAGGTTGCGGGGAAGCGCTCTCCCCCCGCTCCGAAAGCTCGCTCCTCATGGAATTATTGAGGAAGCTATCCGGAAGCGCACTTCCTGGATCGTTCCCGATCCGGAGCATTTTGTAGAGCGTGCTCCCTGCTTTGTCCGGGAGCGATAAGGAAGCGATCGAGTGCGATAGCTCCCTGAACGCTCCACTATCGCTCCCGGATAGCTCTCATTCACTCCTACCTTAGCTCGCGTGCGCTCCTGCTCTAGCTCCCCGACACTTCCGCCTTGGCTCCCACTCTAACACGACGCCCATGGAAGAGAAGAAACGGAGGGGGGGGATGGGGTCCACTGGTGGGTGTTTGGAGGGAAGGAGGAGGGCTTTGGGGGATAAAGCTCTCTTCTCTAACTTCATTATCACTTTGCAAGAGAAGAGAAGAGAAGAGAAGAGAGGAGAGGAGAAGAGAGGAGAGGAGAGAAGAGGAGAAGGTTGCCATCATTGGAGATTGTCACTAGAATGTAGTAATGTACATTGTTAAATCTCTAGTTCCTCCCTCATTTTATTGCAGGCAACAGGTTAAATCTCTAGTTCCATCAACCATGATGATGGGTTTATGGTTTATTTTGTTGGTTCCATTTATTATTTTGATGATGGTGATTGGAAACCGGAGGAGGAATGAGGGAGAGGATGAAGAAGTGGGAAGTGGCACATACCATGGAGAGGAGGAGGAGGAGGAGGAAAACTGAAAGAAAACCAAAGAGGACCCCACACCGTTGTGGAAATATGTCACAAAGTAGGGAGGAGGCAGAGGGGGTGGAACCACCAAATTTGTTTGTCCCCATTGTAAAAAGACTACACAAGTTCATATACCCGTGTGAGAAGACATCTATGTGGGCACATTCCATGTGATGAAAGAAAAACTACAGGAGTTTGTGTTTGCCCACATGTGGTATCAACACAAAGAGCCATCTATAAGAAGGAAGAATTTGAAGCACAAAACAAAACAAAATGATCATCGGATGACCATAACCTTTCATGCTCACCAAGAACTGGAGGCCCATCCACCCAAGGCAGTGAATTCTCTCCCATGCAATCACGTGGCAAGACAATATCAGATTTCCTTGATCAAGGTGGTAGGGATGACGTGGATTCAAAAGTGTTTTGGTTTCTCTATGCATGTGGCATACCATTCAATGTTCTCCACTCACCCTATTGGCATGAAATGGTAGAGGCCATCCGCACTGCCTCAGCAGGATACAGGAGCCCCGGGTATGACAAAGTTGGGACTGTGGGGCTTGACAAGGAAAAAGCCAAGATCCAAAATGCTTTGAAGCAATTCACAAATGCTTGGAATGAGTATGGGGTATCAATTGTATCAAATGGTTGGACAAATGTGAAAGGCAAGCCATTGATAAATGTTCTTGGTGTCTCTGCTACTAGTGCAGTCTTCCTTTCGGCACATGACTACTTAGATAAATTGAAGACCAGCATGAACATTGCAGAACTCCTACTCAAAACATTGAAGCTATTGGTCCATACAATGTCATCCAAGTCATAACAGATAATGCTGCTAATTGTAAGGCAGCGGGAGCAATCATTGAAGATAAATACCCCAACATATTTTGGTCCGGGTGTTTGGTTCACACATTGAACCTTTTGATGCATGACATTATTAAATTGAAGGAAAATGAACACAAATGGATTGGTGAACTATACAAAAAGGGCAAGCACATGATAATAATTATTACCAACCATAGCAATGCCCATGGCATTTTCCGCTCTCACTCAAAGTTAGAGCTATTAAAGATAGCAAAGACTAGATTTGCTAGCTATTACCTCGCCTTTAGGCGCCTTTTGAAGGTAAGAGAGGCATTGGCTAGCATGGTATCAAGTGAATCATGGCAAGTCTTGAAAGATATGGCTACATCCACCTCTCACAGGCTTGATTTTCAGGATGTGGAAGACACAGTTCTTGATGGTCAATATTGGGCAAGTGTCAAGTTTGTTTTGCAGTTCACAAAGCCCATTTATCACATGATTCGGTTTGCAGATACAGATAAGTCGATAATTGGGAAGGTGTATGAGCAGATGGATAGCATGTTGGGACAAATTAAAGATATTGTTGAATTGAAACATCCCATCCTGTATGACCATATTCACACACATGGTCAAAAGGTGGGAAGATCTCAACGTTCCACTGCATGCCTTAGCATATGTATTAACACCAAAATATTATTCTCCATCTTGGTTGGCCAAACCAGCACCTGGAGGTGGGGGTTAGGAGAAAGCCCCACACAGATCCAGAGGTACAAGTTGGGTACATGGCTACTATAGACAAGTTAGTCCCTGACGAAGAGGGATGTGCCTTATTGCATAGTGAATTAAGCAAATACCTCAGTGATATTAGTCCGTTTAGTACTTTGCATGCTAGAAAAGATCGAGATAGGGCGCCTCCTATTGAATGGTGGAACATGTATGTCTCATCATGCCCACGCTTGCATAAATTGGCAACCAAAGTGCTTTCACAGGTGGTAAGCAATTCCTCTGCAGAAAGGTGTTGGAGCGCCTATAGCTTCATCCATTCAATGAAAAGAAACCGATTAAATGAAAATCGGGCAGAAAGCTTGGTTTATGTACATTACAACTTGAGGTTGTTGACTCATTATTGTGAGCGGGCCAAAACTGATATATCATATGTCGCTTGGGACAACAATCCCGAGGAGCATAACTTGGAGGATGGAGCCTTAGCTTTAGAGCGCTTGGAGGATGAGCTTTTGGGCGATGAGGATGACCATGCAGCAGCAACAACAATGCCACTACCATCTTCTACCTTGTTTCCAGATGCACCATCTTTGCCTAGAGGTTCAACTTCACAACCCCCATCTGCATCAGCGAGGGGGGGTCATGTAGGACCAAGTCTTGGACGTGGCTCAAGCCGCTCAACATTAGTGGCCACTAGGGATGATAATCCTACTCCCTTTGTTCATAGACCACGGGAAAAGAAATTAGAAATTTCCCGTGGCAAGAGGAAACATCCATAAAATCTACTTTTCTTGTCTTTTCTTATTTACAGTACTTTCAAGTTTCTGCATTGTTGAGTCATTGACTCTTTTATATTTATTATGATATATTTTGTGAACAATACATGGCAATTCAAGTTTGAAGTTTGAAGTTGAACGTACCTTTGAAGTTCACTATTTGTAACTTTAAATTATTGAAACTTGAGTCATTAACTGGTTACTGCATAAAAGCATATTATTATAATTTATAACTCTTTGGTAATGAATATGATGCTTTGTGAATTGTTTCAAGTTCAACTTTCATTTCATGGTTGATGTTTTCTATTATAGACTATAGTTTTGTACTGATGACAAAATGTTATATATTGAAAATTTGAAGTTGTAAGGTTGATAACTTGATGTTATGGATAATGGACCTATGGTTGATGATTGATGAAATTTGAATGATGTTATATGGTATTATAGTTTATTTCATGTTTTTATGCTTTCCATAACTAATTCAGCATTCTACAAGCATTTGTTGGCATATGTGCATCAATATATATTATATAAAAAACGCTCACAAACTAGAATCTTTTGAAAATTTCGCTTCTCACTCCTGCTCCTACTCCCAAGTAACCTTGCCTAATTGTAAGTTTGTAAGGACACTTAGACACCAAGTTATAGCTTCTTTGTAAAGGGTTAGTGACCAGAGCCTTTAAGGAATAAATTTAAGGAATGAAGAAGACATACTATATAAAACAAATATGAAACTTTGCAAGTGTAATTAGTATATCAACTTTAGGCAAATGTAGATGTAATCTAGGATGACCATGTTATGCCAATGTTATGCGAGTAGTCAGCAAAAACATTAATTGTCAAGTTTATCAAACACTTAGACATTCAAAAAGCATGACCATTAGCTACCATCTATCATCGTTCATATGTAAGCATGAAATTGGACAATCACTTTCTAACAAACAATATGTTGATAAAACAAAATAGTGTGACAGCCAAAAATACAATAGTGACAAAATGTATTATCCTCCAATGTATTCATATCACATCTTCAAGTTCTTAATTATTCGTGTACAACCAAAATGAAGTATGGTGTGAGTACAAATATGGAAACCCAATAAACAGTAGCAAAGCAATTAGTAGGCAGATGCATCCAGTGATATGCATTAATCCACACAATCACTGGTCATCTTCCAAATTGTTTATCAGTTAGTAATAGGTCTGTCCATACATAACAAGAATAAAGTCCAGTATATGTTTGCAAATGAAATATAAAACAATACCATAAAAAAGGCAGTATCTATATTAAATATTATTGATTTGATATTAGACTAACTGTTTGCTTGATGTGTGTACGTGTTGGCAAAGGTCTGCAATAAATGTGCAGACCTGATATAGGGTGGCAGTAAAGGGTTGGGACAGCCACTGTAAGGGTTGTCCCGACTCCCTAGTAGGACAGACCCTAAAAGAAACAGGTTGGTCCCAAAATAAAGGTTGGCCGAGGTCTAGGATAGCCCAAAAGAGGAAGGTCGAGCCTTGGAGGAGGCTGGTCGAGGTCTGTTTTGGACCTTAGGAAGGGTGTCGAGGTTGAAAGGGAGAGGGCCGAGGTGGTATGGAGATAGGAGGAGGTAGACCGATCCCAAGAAGGCTAGGGACGAGGGCTACTGCAACCCTAGCTAGCAGACCCGAGGGTGAAGGAGGGGAAGAAGGAGAAGGGCGAGGGTAAAAGGATGTAGGGTGAGGGTTTAGGAGACCAAAGGAAAAGGAGGTGAGGGCTAGGAGGGGTATGGTGAGGATAGAAAGGAGAGAAAAGAAGAGGCCACTATCACTGTTTTGGATTTTTTTAGGGTTTTACTATGCAGACCTAACTAACCTTATATAACATGTAAATGCAAGGTTTTGAAGGAGAAGAAGGTTTTGAGACAAGGGTTTTAGATTCTACCCTAACCCTAGGGCATCTAAGGAGGTGACCAACCTTCCTTTTGAGAAGCATATCCTAGGTTTGGCAGCAAAACTAAAGACCTAAGGCTCTAATCCTAGGAGGACTCCTATGAGGGACGTACTTCTACAAGCCAAGGTGACTAATAGTTGAAAAATGACCTAGCCAAGACAAAATGCAGCTCTAATGGCTACCATTCAATCCATAAACATACATCATTCATCAACAATTAACAAAGAGAGATTTAAAAAAAACCTAGATACCTTCTTGTGCAAGTGTTTAGCCAACAAATCATAGCATCACCTTTAGCAAGAGCATAAAACCAAAGAAACTTTAAGAAATTGCCATCAAAGCCAGAAAATCATTTTCCTCAAGAGGCCCAGAAAATCATCTTCCTCAAGAGGGGCGCATCACTTCCAAAGAGCCCTAGTAGCGTAAAATAAGTGCATATTGTTTTGTCCCACTTGTCTTATGTCAAAATGAAGTGAGGAGAGGCTTATTTATATCCTTCTTGCACTCACTTTACAAAAATTAACAAGTCGACGTGCCTTTAAAATGTCAATTTGAAATTATAAAATGTCAACTTAAAATTATAACATAAAATAATATAAAAATGGCCTAAAGCAAGCTTAAGATACGCTACCTGGGGTTTTTTTCCCCAGATGCCTAAAACTGCTAAAAAATAAGCAAATCACTCTGAACGAAAAGCTGGAGTGAGCTAGAGGGAAGGCATCATGCCCCATCTAACCCCGAAAATTTTGTAAATCCCTCAATGCCCCCCTCAAAGCAGCAGTACGGCTTGAGTGGAAAGATAACATCCTTTGAGGAAGAATAGCCCAAGGAGAGAGGGCGCTAGTGTGCAGAGGGACCAAGAGGTTATCTAAGGTGACTATGAAGAGAGACCAGGGCCTCACAACTGAAAGAAAGGTCATCGGTGCAAGGAAACAAGTGTGGGGCCATGTGACCCAGTGATTAACCCCTAGGAGCCCCGGACATCAACCCCAGGGTTAGAAACCCTAACAAAGGGCAGTCAGCAGGGCCATAAGCCATAGTACTCCTAAAGGGAGGACCAAAGGGCCCAGCCATGACCACCACTGCTGAATAACACCCCTCCTAGTTAAAAAATGGTCTCTCCCTGGGGCATATCTGAAGGTGCTTGGGTACAGGTGCAGTGTAACAGAGCCAATCCTCCATCTTTCAGTACAGAATGTTTATCCAAGGGGACACCTTCCTCACCTTTTCCATCTACCTGCTTATTCCACGTTGAATCCTCACTCTTCACTCACATGGATCAATATAGCTAAGTCGTATACTGTTCTCCCAATTTGCAGGTTCTAGTCACGCTGTGAGTTGAGGATTTCCGCTATCACTCTGTCATTCAATGTGTTTCCTCCCTGTAATTAGCTAAGGATTAGCAACCTTGGGCTAATTACAGTCTCACTCCTATCCTTTTCAAGATTGTTTCTCATTCCTCATCTGAAGCTTTTGTGTGTCACGACCTTTAGAGGGAAGACATTCTTGCATTTTAGTAGGGTGAATACCTGAGTCAGACATTACATGAGCCTGTTGTGTTTCAAGGTATTTTGTATTTCAATCTCTGCTACATTTTCAGCTTTCTCTTCTTATCCTCACTCTTCACTCACATGGATCAATATAGCTAAGTTGTATACTGTTCTCCCAATTTGCAGGTTCTAGTCACGCTGTGAGTTGAGGATTTCAGCTATCACTCTGTCATTCAATGTGTTTCCTCCCTGTAATTAGCTGAGGATTAGCAACCTTGGGCTAATTACAGTCTCACTCCTATCCTTTTCAAGATTGTTTCTCATTCCTCATCTGAAGCTTTTGTGTGTCACGACCTTTAGAGGGAAGACATTCTTGCACTTTAGTAGGGTGAATACCTGAGTCAGACATTACACAAGCCTGTTGTGTTTCAAGGTATTTTGTATTTCAATCTCTGCCACATTTTCAGCTTTCTCTTCTTATTCTCACAGATTATATCATGTTGAAACTTGATGGCTATGCCATCTAGCAACATCAACAGGCCTGCAATAATTGTTTCAATCCTTCATCGGCTCTCTAGTGCTGTGATTTTTCCCACTGAATCCTTGGTGGATGGAAGTGTGGGTTCTATTTTCTCCAGTATCCTAAATCTGTGTATAACTCTAACTCATCGGATCCATCAGTCACTGTGTGCAGGATCCATAGATCTACTGGGATCCGTCATGGAAGCAGATCTCATGGAGAAGGAAATGGATCCTGTACCCATGAAACAGATCCTGAAATTTTATAATGGATCCCAAAAATTCCAATGCTTTTTTATCCACAGAGCCTGTTCAAATCGATGTTTTAATGCAAAAAATCTCCAAACCCCTAAAGCTCATCCTACTCTATAAGAAGACCAATTCCCCCAATGCAAAATACAAAGATACAACTGCAGACTGGAATCATCAACTGCAGACCATCAACTGCAGACTACCTGCAAGTGCTTGGAAGACTGAAGTTGGAAGTTTGTTCAAGATCTAAGCTTGGAGCTCAGCTACAAATCAAACTGATGCAATCACTACAAACTTCAAGCATCAGATTTTGACATTTTGATTCGTAGGAGCTACAGGTCAGCATTTTTACGTTTCACATTTCTTGATTCTCGATGCATTAGTCATAAAAGCCATATTTGTAGCTATCGCAATACATTTGTAGCTGAAGAATATTGGTAGTCAAGAGAAGATTTAGAAGTCATATTATAATATTGGTAGCCAATAGTTCCTCTTCTACTTCTCTCTATTTGACAAGGACTTAAGAAAATGCGAGCTTGCACTGCATCCAATAGTAAATAGTAAATACTCAATTCCTGTTGTAACTAGTCTATTGTTTTAGCATTGAAAAGCATACTGCGTCGAATGCTTGAATGTGGTTCAAAATTATTATAGTATATACTATATATTGAACTGTAAGTCTGAAAATGCAAGCTTTATTCAGTGGCAAACATTGATCATGTCTTTGTTTAATTAACTAAACAGTAAAAACAAATTATGTAGTAGAGTTCCTCTCCAAAGATCCTCACCACGTCTCCCAGTCAGATCCTGTCAACCCTTATTAAATTTCCAGATCCTAATTAATAGAACTTGAAGGCACTAAAGCACTAGCAGTCTTTTCTTTAATCCCTTCAGCCAGACATTTGTAAAAAGCTCGATTTCCACCTCAAATAACTCAGATGCCTTTTTTAAGCAACTATCGACCAATGGTCAAACAGTGGCTGATGGGATGCCCCAGTTGACCCCTCCGAGACATTTCCAAAATTTCACAATCTCTGGAGTCTGAATCCAACAATTGCCTCCTTACAAGTAGATAATGGCTTGGATTCAAACAGTGGCTGATGTGATACCCCAGTCATTGCAAGAGTATATTCTATGCTGGCAGGCCCAAGATTGCTGTGACCTGTGTCATAAAAAATTAAAACAATTATTTACCTTCTCTCAGTCGATTTTCCATTACCACAATTAATGTTTTTTTTAATAAAGATTTAATTTGTAGATTTAAAGGTCTCTAGCCTGGGTGAAAAACTTATTTACTTGGATATCTAAGTCAATGATATTATAATCAGGGCCTTAACTGCACTTAGACTTCAAAGTTCAAACCTAGGAAATAGCCATATAAGAGCTATGCCCTGCAATTCTTAGTGAGTTCGATAAATTAAAAATTTGCAATGAAGAAATTGACTGTCCATCTATTTAATAAAGTGGTTCTCGTGCAAGCCTCAAGGTAAATGTTAAATTTTCCACCAATGTCCATTTGCCATTTATTGAACCTTAAGCTGTTTTTTATTTTAATGCCTATATTTGAGTCAGTTTGCTTGCTTACATCAATTTGAAACTCCCTCTAGAGTTGTAGACACTACTATAGACTAAACCATCACAGTCAAATGAGGCAGCAAGTATACCACAAGAGTCCACTCTCAAGAAAAACCCAGGATCTCCATTATGGTAGCATGTAGAAATCCTTGGAAAAAGTCTTGGGGGTGGTTCATACAAATGGAGATGCAGCTAATGTGAGGTCTGAAATGGCTCATACACTAGGATGAAAGGCCATCTCACTGGGCATACTAACACAGGGGTGATGGTATGTCTTGGTCCAGACAATGTAAATGGAAAACCTGGACCAGGTTTGAGTCCCAGAAAACTTCAATTTTATGCAGCTTTGCAAGATGTTGTTGATAGGAGACAAACTTCAAAGTAAGGAAAAGCTCTTTCTGCAAGACTCTACATCTAAGGCTATGTTGACATCTAGATCAGCTGTTGTGACTAGTAAAAAGTCTACTTTGGGTCCTCTTGAAGAAGTGTTTAATATCCAGGGTAGAGAAAATGTTGATGAATTTGGACTACAATATTTAATATCTAGGGTAGAGAAAGTGTTCACAAGTTTGTAGCCTATTGCATCTATGCAAACAGGCTAAGCATTCAATTTGGTGCACTCCCCTTATTGGCTACAAATGATTAGGGTGGTTGGCGAAGCACCATAAGGGTACAAGAGCCCTGGTTACAAAAATGTTTGCACCACATTGTTGACATCAAAGGACAATCTGTGGGCAGATAGTTGCAATCAAATCAAGATACATGGGCAGACACAGAAGAGGGTGAGTCTGTACTTGGCTGCCTTGATGTAGAGCATGGACTATCAGATTTTATTAGGAGCACCATTGGGGTAAAGCAAGGATGTCCTCTCTCATCCTCACTATTCAGGATTTCTTTGATGAGATAGAATCATTTCTATATGAGCATCTCCAGCCTAAGGATGGTTGCCTTCTTCACCATATCTTGATCTCCGTGTCTTGAAAATTCCATGCACCTAGGAGATAATCGCATTGTCAAACTAGCCTACACACTTCACAACTGAATGCATGCACTCAGGATCCCTTTCAACCAGTTCCAAGTTGGTTCACATTGGCGTTTTGTGTAAGTTGATCACCATATTCTACGAGCAGACAGGATTTGTCTACTTTGTCATTTACATAAAACAAAGGAGAATTTCTTCTTTAGGTGCCCCATCTATTATAAAATCCGAGGCTGATATCATTGCCTCTTCCAAGAGTCCCGAAACTCTCTCCCCCTCTTCTTCATATATTTGGACGAGCGATGCTTGTCCTTTAACATGAGGGAAGCCCAAGTACTTATATCTTCTTCACTCATACCAACCCCACCACCAAACACCACCAAGATGATCACCTCCTTCTTACAAACAAAGACGCCAAGAAACAAGCAAAAAGTAGCTACACCTTGACTTCTAGATCCATGATATCATGGGGAAAAACATCCAACCTCTGCGCGAAAGACACTTGCAGCAGTATTGTGCACAACTAGGACAAATCCTCTAGCCACAATAGACATTCCTCTTCCGCCTCCTTCATATCTCAACAAAAGGTAGCCTCTTCCAGACATTGAGATGCGCAACAAACCCACTCTTCCAAATCCTCCAACTCTAGCTCATCCAAACGATCTTCCATCAGAATTTTCTTTGGCTTGACCTCAAATGGTAGGAGAGATCCACTTACTATGAGCACTAACTCTGTAAATAGTATCTTTTCTTCATCGCCATCCTAATCATTAGTAGGTGATGACATCAGGTGACCTTGAACAATCTCACTCAGCATCTTCAATCGAGATATTCTCCTAGGCTCTCGAGCTCTTTGCAAGGATTCTTTCTTTCCTTCTTTTTCTCTATGATTCCCAACTTTGTATCTTACTACTAGACAAAACACTTTACATCTAAGACCTCAAACTTCATAGATTAGCTTTGCTTTTGTAGGACTTGCACCCACACCCCCAATTGTGTATTGATTCTAATGTACCTAGCAGTCCCTTTTATCTACATTTGGTCACTCATTGGACATTAATAAAAGTATCTTATCTAATCTTTTCCTATCTTTATCTTGGCCTCTACCTCAAATAGTTGACAAAGACAGTTGGACACCTTATCCACCTTTTGATATTTCGACAATTGATGATCAACCTAGATAAAACTAAGGTGATGATCTTCAACATATTAAAAAATGTCCTCACAACCTTCCACTACTTCTTTTGGGGGGACAAGGTTGAGATCACCATCCAATGCACATACTTGGGGGTTCAATTTTTACAACCTAGGTTTGGGTTGAAGAAGGCCCTCCAACTTTGGATCAACAAGGTTGTATGGGTCCCTTACTCTCCTCAAGAAACAATGTTTCCAAAAAGACTTCCATGACATATTGTCTAAGACGGATATCATGGAATATATCATTTGGCTGACAATTTTGTATGGTTCTGAGGTTTCGGGGGTTAGTCCACTTGAGTCGAACTAGGCCAAGACTAAAAGTGTTAAAATCCTCATGCTTTGCCACATCATTACAAGTAAGAGTAGAGTTCCCTAGGCCCTTATTTAGGTAGAATTTGCAGTCGACCCTTTCCGTCTTGAGACCATTTTTTAGTTGGCCTAATTTTTGCATTAGATCTAGGGTTTTGCTAACTTGGCCATGGGTAGATACTATTATCCATACCTTGCTTACTACTCAAAGGCCATTGCCTCAACCAAACCCACTAGATGGTTTCACTATTGGTTTCCAAATATTTTATGACTTCTTTGGTCAGATGGCATTTTGAGGGACCACCTCCCTTCGCTCTAGTAATCTTTGAATTATCCCAGACATCTGCTGCCAAAAAAGCAAGAGTTGAACATGATTATTAGAGAAGACATATCTAGGGCACTTGGCTCAACCCACTAGGGGGGGTTGAAGCCCAATATGACCTTCCATGCAGAGCACTTCATGGAGATAGGAGACAAACTTATTGTTCGACCCCAATTACACGCTACAACATTGTATGCACATGCTCAAGATCCCTCTAGGCCAATTTCTAGTGTGTTCGAATAGGCTTTAGGTGGAGACCGAACATTGGAATCCATGGGAGGATAAGTTCTACTGGCTCTATCATATGCAGGAGACAAAGATGAAGGAGCACTTTATTTTCTAGTCCCGTGTCTACTATGAGATAAAGTGATGTTTCTATTGTTTCTATAGGGAATCTCGTAGCTTCCTCTCCATCTTATGATATCTAAACCAACAATGCTTAGCCTTGTTCATGAGAGATGCACTTGGACTCTGATCTTACACACTCCAACCAACCACAGGGCCAAACACTATCAAGATGATCACATCCTTCTTTTTGGTGCTCCCAATAAATAGGAGCACCAAAGGGCAAGTAGATAGCAACACCATTCCATCATGGTCTAGATCTATGATACCCCAAGGGATCCCCCATCCTCCACCAGTGAGACGCTTGTGGAGTTGCCAACTCAAATCATGGAATTGGTCACTCGTTCTTGAAAGGTAGTCATCCACATCCAGACCTCAACAGTGGCTCACTTCTTTGAAATCGGTGTTAGTTTTTCTACTTTAGTTCAATTAGGATCTTCATCTAAAAGAATAACAAGCACAGCAAGATATCCGAGATACACAAGACACAAAGATTTTCCTCGGGGAAACCATAAAGGAGAAAACCCAGCAAACTTCCTCAGAATAGTTCCGTCACTAAGACAATATCACAAGATGGAAAAACCCAAGAATAAGATGTCCTCTGCAGCTCTCTCTCTTTCCTCCTTGTCCTCTCTCTCTTAATGCACACTTGAGAGAGTGTGAGTGTGTGTCCAAATAGGGAGGGTGCCTCCCTATTTATACTCTTCAGTTGAGTGACTTACTCAACTAACTAGATCGGTCAGGTTATCTCTTTGGGGCCGACCTACCTAAGAATACTCACAAATACATTTTACTTTATTTATCTTGGGGACTATTGCCCCAACTTACAACAAAGGGTTTACCTCAATGACCATACACAATAATGACATCTAGAATGGAGGGAAAACATCTTCGTCGAGGGTACAACAATATATAATGATAATATACATCAAAATATCTTCCAAAGTTACAATTACAACAACACTCCCTCTTAACTAGGAAGGTATTCTCTCTCCACAGTCATCAACACTCTGGTCAAATCATCATCATCGATGTTGTCGTAGTCCTCATCTTGTCGATCATTGAATAGTAACATTTGTCGAATCTATCTATCATAAGAAGTTTCTGCAAAGCCAGCCATGTTTCATGTTGGGTGTAGGCCTAGTCCTCATCTAGGTCTTCATCGTATCCACGAGCAAGCCATCGTGTAGGTACAGCCAAGGACCATACATTACATTTCCACTGCAATTACCTGCGCCTCCTACTGTCGTCTCATCGTATCCAGCTCATCTCATCATCGTACAAGGAGAGCAGCCCATATGCATACCACATGTCCAACAGACCACTTGCGTTTTGTCAGCATAGGAGCACGCTAAGACCCATTATGTCTCAATGACAACCTACATCTACCATGCGAGAATCACCTAGGAGCACACCAAGTGAATTACGTCTCTTCACGATCAGCCCGTGTTCCACCAGCATAAGAGCATGCCAGGACTCATTACGTCTCCATGACAACCAGCGTCTACCACTATGCGAGAATTTCCTAGGCTCACACCAAGTGTCTTCGTGACTGGTGGACCTCTCATCATCTCCAACATGGAAACACATAAGGACTGATTACGTTCAGGGATAACCTGCGTTCTACGCCATGACTGATTACATTCAAGAACAACCCCAAGGACTCATTACATCCAAGGATAACCTATGTTCTATGTCGGGACTAATCACATCTGAGGAAAACCTTCCAGGACTCATTACATCCAAGGATAACCTGCATTCTACGCCAGGACTGATTACATCCGAGGACGACCTAATAGGACTCATTACATCCCGAGACAACCTGCGTTCTACGCCAGGACTCATTACATCCAAGGACAACCTGTATCTCTTTCCATGTGAGGTCTTGTTCTAGTGCATCTGCGTCTTCCGGTCTTTTGTCATCTCTTAGCATGGGAGCACGCCATGACTAATTACATCTAAGGACAACTTGTGTCTTCCACCATGTAAGAGCTTGTCACTCCCTCTTTCTAGGGACTGTTATCACCAAACTCGTAGTTGCCTCTATAAGGTGGATCCAAGATGGACGGTAGAGGGATGGGCAACTAAAGAGGTGGAACCAAGATAGACTCGTCTCCCAAATGGATGGTTGTCACGCCAATCGAGGCAATCTTCACTTGATGTTGTCTTCGCCCAAGACAACAATGGGGGAGACCCAGATCTACTCCCGACAAGAGAGATCAGACCAAAACACCAGATCAAATCAAATGAAGTTGAAGTACGTAAGGTGTAAGGTGAAGTAAACCCTAGATCTATGGATGAAGTCATAAGGTGAATTAGGGCTTGGATCAGGGGTTTATGAGGTATGAAAATGATCCAATTTTGAAATACAAGTGACTTATGAGCCTATTACTAGATCCAAAATCAAGGTACTAGCAAAAGATGACAATATCCACTGCCTTGGGAAACGTGACCAATGCAGGGAGGGTAAGAACAGGATTGGGGCTATCTAGTACCACGAGATAGACTCAAAGGAAGGTATAACAGTATCAAAGTACTCAAGCCTCAAGCACAAGATCAAATCACAAGAGAAAATGGCCAAATGAAGGGTAACGCTAGGGTTTAGAGAGCAGTGCCTTGAGATTTGGGCCCAATGGAGTCACCTAAGCAAAATGTCTAGGAAGACCCACTAAGGGTTTGACCCAATCTACAAAACCCAGAAATGGTTTGCCAAAAGATCAAGCGGTTTGATCTATAATATTTTTTTATTTTTTATATCTAGGGTTTTAACATGAAAATAAAGATGCCAATGGATTGAGATCAAGAAAAGAAGAACTAACCTATAGATCTTACCTGGATAACCTTGTGGATGCCTTGATGATGATGATCTATGTCGTCCCGATCAATTTGAGAAGATTTGGAGGAAGTCTCTATGTAAATTGATTTGCTCAAGGAAGCCAATGCGGCCTCTCTCCTGCACAACAAACGTCAACCATATCAGATTTGATGCGTCAAGAAAAAAGAACAAATGATACAGAAAAATAGCAAGATGAAATCATAGATCACAATGATACATTCAATGAAAACCCCTGATATAAGCGATGCCAAACAAGCGAGTTGAGGAAGCCCTGCAAAAACGCCCAAGTGAAGTCATCCTCCTGTAGATAAAACAATGTTTCCAAAAATATAGATCTCACAACAAATACCCAAATGCTAGGAAGCAATAGATTTTCCAATCACCATCAAAGAACACCAAATGCAAAGGAGATCCAAAAATTTCCACAAGAATAGTTTTTCTATTATCCAGATCCAAGAGCCAAAGACCCCTGACAAATGAGAAGCTCTCTCCTTTAAATAGGAATGAGAGATACCAAAATCATAACCACTTTTCAAATGGGTGGCTAAGATTAAAAGATCAAAATGTTTTAATCAACGATTGAGATGAGCTCAACATAGAGTACATGGATCAATACAATAATATAATATATCAATGGACCAAATCACCCTAGGAGAGGGGCTCCCACTCAATAAAAAATAAGTAAAGCTCATGGTGGGTCCAGGGGGTGTTAACTCACTCCCCTAGTGTGTCCCCATGGCACAATAAAAATAAATATAATTTTTAAATGCAAAATAGTGCCTCTCTGAGGAAATCATGAGCCTCCAAAAGCTCCAGAAAATAATAAAATATGTCGGAGAGATGGATGTGGATCCATCCAAGTGCTATAACTGCTAGAGGAGTGGAAGACATCACACTCATCATCAGAACTCATCCCATACCATTTCCTTGCCTCAGTAGCCCAAATCGAATTCTTCAGTAGCCATTTGTATTATTTTAAATCTGCCTCAGGAAACATGATATGGCCAAAACTGCCTCCTAGAGTGCCAGCGTTGTCAAACTGAGCTCACCATGCTCTTTGGAAGGGGGGTAATATTGGAAAAACAAGCGGTTGGACCACCCCCTCATACAACGCCCTAGGTGAACCAAACAAATCATCTCTCTACTCTGCCAGGCCATTCAGCATGGCAAAACTGCACCAGAATGGTACACTGAGACAAATCATCACTGTAACTGACCGGAACTGAAAACAAGCTGTCTCATTGGACTCGGGGAGTCCAAATCCATCTAAGGTGCATACTCATACATCCTACAGATCTCTGCATGATCAAGAATAATATCCAATATGCCCAAAAATATTAAATAATAATCTGTAAATGATCAATAATATAACCCAAGATAACATCCATCTACTGCAAGTGTTTAAAGGTTAAGACATGCTCTACAAATCATTCAAATAACAATTATAACAAGTAGCAATCATTTCACTGGCGATCTATCAACCAAATATAGAGTTTCAATAATTAACTATAACTTAGACCAAACTTTCAAGACCATACTCACTTCATAGTTGTAATCAATTTGCTAATGAAGGGTGAAGGCTAAAATCAAAAGGCTAGGTTGAAGGGTGACTACTAATTCAACACTGTGACACTTTGGATATGGAAAGGGGCTACTCACTCTAGCATATGTCGGACAAGCAACAACACAGGGGATGGCAGTGTCTCACAAATGGATAAGTTACGTTCAAAGGTGCTTATTCACCTTGGCAAATGCTCACAATCCAATTCAAATACAAGTGAGGCCAGCAATCTTTAGATATAACTTTTTAAGAACCATTTCTTTTTGGGCCTTTAAATTTCCATAGCCTTGGTCCATGCATTTATTACACGGATTTTTATTATTTAGGCTTCATGCATTTATGTATGTTTAAAAACACTACTTTTCATGAATGTTCTAAGATATTCATTTCAATATACTTCAAAGCCAATTTCATTAGGCTTGCCTTGCATTCATGTATGTTTAAAAACTACTACTTTTCATGAATGGGATTTTTCATAAGATATTCATTTCATTTCCAAATACATTGTATTGATGGCAGCACTATTTGTTTCAGGTTTAGCCAACACAACCTAGGCAACTTAGAGCCGAGACACACATAAACAAGGAAGCTTGTCCAGCAAAGAGGCTCTAGTGGGGAAAGGTCCTCCATGCCACAAGTCAAGTAGTAGGTCGAGCTGAAAACATAACTAGAAGGCAAATGGATGGGTGTAGATAGTGAACATTGAAACCAACACTAGCAAGCCAAAGTATGGTGGTAATGATCACCTCTATTCTCCCTAAGGAGGGTAAAACCAATGAGTATGGGTCAAGAACTTCCAGGTCTAAGTAGCGATATACATACATAATATCAATTCATCCAAGTCCACATATTTATATGACCGTCAGATCATGACACTAGATGCTAAGACATGTCACAAGAATGAATATAAAAGCAATAATAACCATAACACAAAATAATATCTGTCGAGTCATACACATGTAAATAATCAATCTGAACCAACATTTGTCCAATAATAAGCTACTGATGCAACTCTGGGCACTACTGACTGCTCTGCAAATGGCTAAATGACTACATCAGTCCTCAAATCTGAGTGTCCTGAGACTCAGTCATGGCATGGGAAAGTACTATAGTCCATCATCAAATAATGGTCCATCATAGATGCTCATCTCAGAATCTCATATGTAAGGGAACTGGCTGAAAAGTGTACTGAAATCTGGAAAATAGAATATGGTAGCCCGGCTACTATATATGTGTAACAGGGACCTCGATCTAGATCACAGCAAGTCTCCCTCTGAAGTATTCGAACTTCACTCTGGCTAACGGCTTGGTCAGTACATTGACGATCTACTCGTGTGTTACCACATACTAGAGCTTCACTGCTCCTCTCTGCACTATATCCTGGATATAGTGGTACTCGATCTCGATATGTTTCTACGTGTCATGGAACACTGGGTTCTCCGACAACTTTATGCAACTCTGGTTGTCACAAAAGATACAACTCGCCTCTAACTGGAGATCAAACAAATCAGACAGTAGCTTTCGAAGCCATACTACCTCACAACTTGCCGAACAGGTTGCAACATACTCTGCCTCGATTATACTTAGCGCCACGCAGGACTGCTCCTTGCTAAACCAAGAGATCATACCGGATCCCAAACTAAACAGCAACCCGAAGTGCTCTTCCTATCAGTGGCGTTGCCTACCCAATCTGAATCAACATAATCGTGCAGGTTAATCTTCTGATTCGCCTCATACTTGAGCCCATACTCAACTATACCCTTCAAGTACCTCAATACATGCTTTGCAGCAACCAGGTGAACATGTCTCGGATCCATCAGGAACTGGCTCAGTTTGTTCACAGCAAAGCATATGTCTGGTCTCGTATTAGTGAAGTACATCAACGAACCAATCATCTGACGATACATCATGGCATAAACCGACTTTGATGAAGCATCACACAGTAGCTTCAAGTTAAATGCCATAGGTGTGGCCATTGCCTTGCAGTCCAGCATTCTGAATCTCTTCAAAATATCCACGACATACTTTCCTTGAGCAAGGAAAATCCCATCTGCACTCTACCACATCTCCATGCCTAAAAAGTAGTGCATCATCCCTAGGTCTTTCATCTCGAACTCAACGGCAAGCCTCCTCTTTGCATCTGCAATGAGTTCATTCTCACCTGTCAAGAACAGGTCATCAGCATATAGCAAGAATATCACTGGTCTTCTGCCTTTAATCTTGAAGTAAAAGTTGGAATCTGCTTTACTCTTGGTAAAGCCTAAGCTCATCAGGAAGTTGTCCATCCTGACATACCATGTCAAGATTCTCGAACTCTGAGATCTTTTGTAGTCACTCCCTCTACAGCGGAGCACCATCCTCCCTATGCATTTTTGTACTCTATGTATCGAAACATTCTGTCCTGGAGTGGCAGGTAGCTTCCTCTGCTACTGATCTTCTATTGATCCATCCATGTCATCTCTTAAGGTCATTGGATACCAAGATCCTCTATCTTGAACTTTGTTGAAAAGTTCCTCTTGCACCCATCTGTGAGCTTGTCGTCCATCCTCAACCCTGTAGCAAAGGTTGAGATCTCCATCACTCTAGGTGATCTTGAAGCTCCTCATGTAATTGTATGTGCTATCCCATGGGTGCCTTCTGAGCTCGGACAAAGCCTTCTGCGCACATGTGATTCTCTGCTTGATATGCACTTGTACTTTATTGGAGAAGTGTGTCTGGTCAATGGAGCACGTTGCGCCATAATTTGATCCCTCTTTCTGAGAGAAACCATAAACCTTGCTTTGTATTCCTCAATGTTGCCATATGTTGTATGTTTGATCTTGTAGATCCACATAGAAGACACCAAGGACTTCCCTTCAAGTCTCAAAACCGCATCCCAGACATTATTCTCCATGATCAACTAGTATTCTTTGATAATAGTCTCCTTCCATTTCTTCTTGGTTGCTTCTTCATTGCAGGAAGGATCTGCATCAATGATGTCACACAGCATTACCACATAACTAGTGTGTATCTGAGGCCTCTTACTTTCTTTGGAAGTCTCACCATACTTTTCTTCATCTTGGATGATCTCTCGTGCCCAAGATGGTCTTCATCTCTCGAGGTGGATCTACCACTCTCAGTGGCTTGGTCATATCATGATTCTTATATTCTTCTGAAGCTCTTTCTTTCGTCACGGTGTCTCTGACCCTAGAAGCTTCAGGTTTCTCTTCATGTACATTTATAGTGAATCTTTTAGCTGAATCGTCATCACTTGTTCTTCGGAACAAGTCTCATCCTTCTTTTCTTGTAGGTGATTGTACACGATCTTTCCTACAATTCAAATTCAGTTGCATGATTAGAAACATTTCATAATTTCCAAAACATATTAATAGTGACAAATTATAATGCATAAAGATATATGTCACACATTCATGCAACTATCTTAGCCAATGCTATAACATTTATCCACATCACGTATACATACGATAACTTTCTAGATGCCTTCCATCTCTACCATAACATTATTAAGAGTGTGCACTACTCCCAATATGTCAACAAAGAGGTTTCATTCTAGATAAGTAGCAATGGAATGGTGTACAACATCATAGGCTACTTACCCATCACATGCAAGTTAGTAGTATACTGTTCATAAATGCAGACACTCAATCATGCATAATACATCAACTAAATATAGATATGTACACAACTAAACAATATCGTTTAAGTAAGTACATATACAGGAAATGACAATTAAACACTTATATTTGTTTGTTTGTTTGGTGGATTCCCTCTTGATCCTTGTCTTCTTGCAAAAATTATTGGAGTCTTTGACAGTGTGCTCTACTTCATCCTCTGATTCTGAGGACTTGTGCCTATCTTGCTCATGATCGGAAAAACTGAGCAAGTCTTCTTACACCACAGATCATGTTGAACTGTGTATTAGTGTTGAATCTATGTGTCCTACAAATGAATCCCTTCTTATCCAATGTTGAAATGGATAAGAGTGTGATCTTCCTCTTCATCAGTGGAATTCTTCTAGCTCAAAGTACATATTCCTAATCACTTGAGGAATCTTCCCTTGCTTTCTTCTTAGTTGCAATATATTCCTCCTTGGTTGCATTTGAGAGCAACAATGGTTCACTTTCTGTAACATGTTGGAATTCTCCTTCTGACATTTGCATCTTCACATCCTTGAGTTGAGTTCTCAAGGTCATCTTCTTGTTGATGTTCTTTCCTTCTTACAAGCTGGTCATTGCGTCAAACATCTCCTTGGGAGTCTTCAAGGATAATACATGTGAGATCCAATGGAGACGGAAATAATCCTCTTGGCTTTGACTAGGTCCTTTTTGTGCTTTGCTTCAATGTCTTCGTCTCCCTCCAGATCTGCAACTTCTTCTTTGACATAGCTCTCCAAGTCATGCTTCTTCAAGTATGAGAAGCACTCTCTACCTCCATGCTCGGAAGTTCTCAGCTCCTTCAAGCTTGGTACTGTTTGTCATTATGATAAAGAATGAGAACCTCAAATGGAAATAGAGAGGATAGAACTTACCAATGAGATTGCTTCAACTTGATGTTTGCTTGAAAGCTTTTCTAGAAGACCGCTTCTGGTGGACCTAGGGTTTGATAGAGAAACCCTTATTTTTCAACTTAGGTAACTTTCAGATCTGATTGGACAAAAAGATGCGCCTCCTCTAGACAAGGTGAGCAACATACTCATTTCCCAAAATTGTGGACAAAACTACAAAATATCTGATGCCCTAGTTTTCTTCCTATAGTGTCCCGCAGTCAAAAATTGAAACTCCACAGAATGAGAAACTTCTTCCATAGAAAGATGCTCCCTCCTAGGGCGAGTTTGATGGTCTTCCTTTTTCAACTAATCGATGGAAGGAAGTGCCTGTAACAGGAAGCCCTAGTTTCTCCAATTTCTTCTGCAAAATTGTCTGATACTAATTCTGTTGTATCTCCCGAATTCCTGCTCCTCAAAGTCTAAAACTTCATCCTAAAATAGCCTGAACTGTCTTCTTTCCAACCCCGCAGGTTAAAGCAGAATTAGATCCCCAAGTGGAACTTATGCTAAGTTTCCCAAGGTGACTTGTTCGAGGACTAGTTCAGTATAGCGAACTTGTACGGACTGCCTCGTGTCATTGTTTCAATTTCGGGGTCTGAAACTCGCTCCACAAAAACTACAGTCCGTGCCCTATCTGTAACATCTTGCAAAATTTGATTTGGACCTTCCTAACCCGAGATATAGCAATTCTCCCTAGGTCAACTGTTTAAGACTGAATTCTGGAAGAGGCTGGAACCCTGATTTGGAGGAATCATATCTCCTAAAGTATAGTGAATCGGAGGCTGAAACTCGCACACAACGTACTGCAAGATTTCATCTTCGACCTATCCAAATTTCAGCTCCTGAGCCTTCTCCAATCTTGAGTTATAGAAAAAGTTCAAAAATGACTAGATTTTGTCTTCTAGGGTTTTGAAGCATGAAACCCTAATTTCCAGTCACTGCAATTGTAGCAATATTTCGACTGCATAGTGTCATCTTTCAGAGTGGCTCTGATACCATGTTAGTTTTTCTACTTCAGTTCAATTAGGATCTTCATCTAAAAGAATAACAAGCACAGCAAGATATCCAAGATACACAAGACACAAAGATTTTCCTCAGGGAAACCATAAAGGAGAAAACCCCACAAACTTTCTCAGAATAGTTTCGTCACTAAGACAATATCACAAGATAGATAAACCCAAGAATTGGATGTCCTCTGCAGCTCTCTCTCTTTCCTCCTTGTCCTCTCTCTCCTAATGCGCACTTGAGAGAATGTGAGTGTGTGTCCAAATAAGGAGGGTGCCTCCCTATTTATATTCTCCAATTGAGTGACTTACTCAACTAACTAGATCAGCCAAGTTATCTCTTTCGAGCCAACCTACCTAAGAATAACCACAAATACATTTTATTTTATTTATCTTGGGCACTATTGCCCCGACTTACAACGGATGGTTTACCTCAATGACCATACACAATAATGACATCCCGAATGGAGGGAAAACATCTTCGTCGGGGGTACAACAATATACAATGATAATATACATCAGAATATCTTCCGAAGTTACAATTACAACAACAATCATAAGACCTGCCATGAACCAACTCTTATGGACAATCTTCTCTCATGAGTTTTTCTCTCTTCAGCGTCAAATACTAGGAGGGACTTACATATAGAGGTCGATGGCCCATGAGAAAACAACCTTTCCTCCTCTTTAGGAAACATAGTTAGGGAACACTAAGACTTCTTCTCTTTCCATTGTACCCTCTTTCAAGGCATTCCTCCAAGGTGTTTGGCTTTGGCCCTTCGTAGTCCACGTATCACTCCAATGTTTCACAACATTGTTTTCTTGCTCGTAGAGATTAGTTCTTAGAGTATGTTCTTTATTTTATATAGAAGTGGCCCTTGTGTTCCCAAGGTGTATTGATACTATTGTACTTACTAGTCCCATTGACCTATTTGTGATCATTTATTGGACATTAATAACAGTATCTCATTTTATCGTTTCTTTTCACAATATTTAATCGAAGTATTCCTTTCACATAATATGACCTAAATTGCTCAAGATTACTTTAATAATCCAAAAGAATATATGTAGCTAATGGCCTTTTATCACTGAAAGTGGATCGGTCATCTCTTCTCTCAAGATTGCTTGTATTTAAAGGTAAGTGGAAAATGTAAAACAATAAAAATCTTGATTCCAACGATTTGGATAAAAGGACTAAAACATGCAAATCATAAATTTAGTGGATACCTCCTATTCTTCCACAATCTCTGTTTCAGAAAGCAACAAAAACAATTTCTTTATTCTATATTGGTGCTGCCCAAAGTCCTCTAGATTTGAACATAGCTCTGAATTCTGATACCACTATCATGTACACAGACCCTACAACCTCGAGGATAGGGGTAAAAATTGATTTGTAATCTGTATGTCAATTGATTTCTAGTGCAAATATATGCAGAATTGAGTTATATAAACAGAAATCTCAATTCACATCTCAGGATAAACATTTTAAGCAGCTTTTTTCCCAGGAATTAAATAACACGGATTGAGCAATTCAAAAACATTATGTAACAAAGACTTAACAGTATGTAAACAGAGATAAGAATACCTATCTTCATTCAATTGTTGCACGTGGTAACTGGCTGCATAGAAGAAATTTTCCACCCAGACATACGTATCAGTTATGGATAGTACTCCTAAGCCAAGCTATGAAACAAGAAGGGCAAAATCTTCCTAGAGTGATCCAATCTCAGCCTCAACCCAGTATGGTTCTGCAAGATCCAACCAGATAAACACCCACTATAAATTTCCAAGCACCTCAACCAGCACTAAATCAGCCATCTGGACAACTTTGTTTCAACCACTCCCTAACTCAAGCTAGGCCATTCTCCTTCTGTGCATACACTCCCTCAGGAAATCCTTCATTTACTAGGTTAATACTTCTAGCAATATTGTTACAAGACATGAATATACTTTGGGAGGCCTAGGATAGTGGTGAAGCCATCCTAATTTTCTCAGCTAAGGTAACCATTAGCAAATTTTGGCAATGCTTGGCTCTCTTACAGTTCATCAACAACACATGTTAATTGTGGTCAAGTGTTGGACATTTTGTAACACCCCGGTTTTGACCCCGTGATATTTTGATTGTACATGATGCATATATTGTATTAGGATCATGGCATGGAGCTCAAGGCCAACGCCCTGCCATTGATCTGGTATTTTGTATATAGGTGATCAAGGCTGATGCCTATGGTTGCGGTGCTGGTTATGTACTACATGTTTTGATATATCATGTAAATGCACAATTTAATAAAATACCACAGCTAGCTATGGAACTGCAACGTGAAAGAGATGGGGGCATGATTTCACAAGGCATAGGGTGGGGCAGTTGGTCAAACCGCCGAGTCTATAGGGTTAAGCAAGATGTCATTGAGAAAACCATTGAACCTTAGCTACCCTTTTGGTAACTACACTCAATCCTTAATTCCTTCCAGAAATCGGATGAGGCAGTTAATGGCTGGGGCAGTGCAAGGCATGGCAGACTGCAGTCTGCACAAGCCTGCAGCCTAGGGGAAGCCGCACTTTTGCTTCTGCAGGAAGCAAGCACGTGATGCATAACCAGTCTGTCAGAGGAGATCGCGTTTGGGTTTTGTTCACTCCTCCTCGGTCATTCTAGGAGGCATTCGAACAATTCCATCGTATTCACTCACCCTAACATTTTCGAACTCTCCAGACTGCTCATGTGCGCTATGCGTTCACATATGTTGCAGAACCATGGTTTTTGTTTGTGATTGTCCATCCCTGATCCCGTCGTCGTGTTGGCTCACTGCATGGAACCACAGAACCAGTTATCTACAAGTATTTTTCCCTTGTCAAGCAAGAGAGCAGGGGTTCATTGTTCAGACGGTTCAATTTCACTCTCCTAAGTCACGGAAGGTGTTTCTGCAGTGGGTTTCTTTGTTACAGAGTGAGAAAGACTGTTTTGCTAGTCTATAGTGTGGTTGTTGTGTTGTGCACCCTGGTTTTGGGTCTAATTGGTATGCAAGACTGAGGAGTGGAAGAGAAGAGGAATGGACTTGTAACCCAGTGTAGAAAGGACCTCAAGAAAAGATAATAGTCGCTGGTAGATCCTTACTGCATGCCCCGAAGAACACTAGAAGGGAGGCATAGCCTAAAGGACTGTTGAGCAGAGAAAGGGATGCTACCTTGTGTTGGGATGCAGGTAATGTCGATGTCGGTGTTAGTTTTTTTCAAGCATATATATATTCGAGCAAAGTGTTTACTGTTCTTTTACTTTTCTTCCACTTTAAACAAAACTTAGATCTTTAAATCAACAGATAGATGAACACTTGAAATGATAACCAGCAGTAGAAGAAGTACACAAATAAGATCTCACACATGCACAAGAATTTACCCTGGAGAAACCCAATATGGGATAAAAACTCCAGCAAACAATCTTCCTTTATTGTAAATAATATGTAAGATCGAAATACAAACTTTCCACTATGAAATATGCTTGAGAGAGTGACTGTAAGACCAACCAGACACCAAGATACTTTGCTGCCCTCTTACTGCTATTATAAATCAGCAAGTCAATAAAATACTTTGCTGCCCCGTAGACTGTGTAAAACGAACCAGCAAGACAAACTGCTGCCCTCTCTTTGCTATGTAAATTCAGCAATAGAAAAGTTTTACTACACTGCCCTCTGTCTCTCAAAACTATAAGAATGATTATATATATTTTAATAGACAGCAGGTGAGATTAATTTATAGGCACAAATTCCAAGAGGACTCGTTATGTAACTTTGACTTCACTTGAGACTTAAAAATAAACTTTAATTATTCTTTTAGATTGACGCAGATAACTTGGGTGCATGGAAAGACACATGAGATCAAACTAAATCTAAAATTAGATACTCGAGTTTACAACTGGCAGAAACTTTGAGTTCGTAACTGAAAGACAAGTACACGGAAAGCTAACTGAAAGTTACTTCAGTTCTCAACTGAAAGAGTCTTTGAGTTCTAAAAATAGATTAGGCAGTTAACTGAAAAGATACTTTAGTTAACTAAAATAATTAATTGTAAATTAATTTAGATCTTTAGTTAACTAACTCAAAACTCCACGAGACTAAAGCATGGGAAAACAACTCGACTTGTCATGACTTAACTGAATGATGCTCTCAACATCGACTTAAGACTTAGACTCAAAGAGACATATTCATGGTGGATGAATTTATTCGTGCCAACGCACTAGATCAATACATTTATTTGCATAAGGAAGATTGTTTGTTTCTAGCTCATAGGAATTTTACATTCAACCTAACTTTTGCTAGATGCCTTGGCTTTTGCGAAATGCTCACAAGGCTTCCTGTCTTGACTTTTGGCGTAGCTCACAAGGCTTGTTCGTTCGCCTTGACTTTTGCCATGACTCACAGAACTGGTTAATCTCCAAGTCTCCCTGGCTAGCTTCAGGGTGGTCACTTATGACCTCAGACCTTGGAGAATGCCTACTGATGCTGATTTCAACAGTCAGCCCAGATAGATCTTGTGGAGGTGTCCTTAACTCTTGAGAGAGCCACTAGTCTAGTCATTTTACCTTTCCACTGCCTAAGCAGCCTATAAACCCAAGGGATATTAGCTTGGCCTTGGGGCCTGCGAATCCATCTGTTGACTTGGTTGGTCCTTAATGCAAGTGTTGGCTGATAAGCCTGCAACCTATTAACCCAACTAGGTGTTGGCTTGGCTGGACAATCTGATAACTCCAACTAGGTGTTGGCTTGACTATGTGTTAAAAATATCTGGTTGTGTGTGAGTCTGTTGTTCCCTAGTTCCTTGTGGAATCATGCCCCTAGTTCCTTGTGGAATCATGCCCAGCTCGAGGGTGGCAGTGGTGTTCAGAGATTAAGTAACACATTAGCCTATGGTTGGGTGGAACGTTGCAGCTACATAGCTAGTTGCAGGACAACTTCATCCTTCAAGATAAGTATTCTTGTTATGTTGTGTATGCAATGTATTTTCCTATGAATTGTTCTATTCATGATCGAATACTTAATGATAATGAAGTAGATGTTTACTTGTGTATATTTCCTGCATTTATCTCTGTTTTTGCCTTAGATGTTTTTATGCATTTTTGCCTAAGTTCATGGAGGCTGGAAGTCTGTTACAGAGGTCAGAATGCTTCTGACTTAGTGGTTCTGCCCTTTGAAATTCGCCTAGGAAAGGCAGAAGGCGAAAGGCGGAAAGGAGCAGTTGAACTGGGCAAAAAGGTTGTGTCTCCGCATCCCGGGATCCGCAACAGAATGCGGGAGGGGGGAGAAAGAAGTTCCTTCGACGCGGAATGTGGGATTTCCGACTTCCGGGATCTGCCTACGAAAGGTGGAAATCCGGAAAAAGGTTAAGGTAAGGTTTTGGGTCTTTCGATTCCCGAGTTCCGCACTGGAGGGCAGAAAGGCGGAATGCGGAAGGCAGAAACGAGGATAGACATTCCTTTGTTTGATAGTTTTCCGACTTCCGAGTTCCAAAGTGCGGAAGGGCGAAAGGCGATAGGCGAAACAGTGGTTGAAAGACTCCGTCGAAAGTTAATGTTCCGATTTCCGAAGTCTGAGGTCGGAGGGCGAAAGGCGAGAGAATGAAAGTTGATCAATGTCGAGTATTGGGTTTCCGCAATCCAAGTTCTGTAGCAGAAAGGCGAAAAGTGAACAAGTTCAAATATCGATCCAAGTTCCATAGCAAAAAGGCGAAAAGTGAACAAGTTCAAATATCGTTTCGATGGGTTCCGATTTTCGAGCTCCACAACGAAACAAAAAGTGGAAAGTGAATAAGTTCAGTTATCATTTCGGTGGTTCTCCGATTTCCGACTTCTGGGGCCAGAAGGCAGAAAGTGAAAGTGCAGAAGCGAAAGGTTGGCAGAACGCTTCATCGAAAGATTGAAGTTCTGATTTCCGACTTCCAAGGTCGCAATGCAAAAGCGGAAGTGCGGAAAGGGCAAGGCTAGTTCGGAAGTGGCCATTCTAGACACATAATGGATAATTGAAGGGTGGAACAACTGGTATATGTTGAATTTTCATATGCTTAGCTAATACATCAGTATTTCATTTCATTTTCATAACAAAAGCATATAAGCAGGATCACTGAAAGAAACAGTATCACAAAAACAACACAGATTTATCCTGGGAAAACCCTAAAGGGAAAAACCCAACAAAAGCTTCCTCAATATAGATGCCCCAAAAAGGTAAAAGATAAAACCAGCAAGGAGATCAAAGCCTAGTCCTCCTCCTTCTCCAGCTACTTCTCTCCTCCACAAGTGCGCTACTCAAGTGAGTGTGTGTGTCTCAAATGAGGAGCACTACACCTCTATTTATATTCATCCGTTCACTTAAGTTAACTCATTTGACATGTAGGCTCGAGTTACATATGTAGGCTCAAGTAACCACACTGGGGTGTTGATGACCCACCTTTACAATTAGAGGGGACTACCTCATGACTCTTATTAGTTCTTCCGATTAGGAGCATTGGGGTACAATGTAATACAAGTGGTTCTCCCGGTAGGACCATCAGGGACCACAAAAAGATACATATAGAATATTCTTCAAAGTTACAATATTTCAACACTGATGACCCACCTTTACAATTAGAGGGGACTAACTCATGACTCTTTTTAGTTCTTCCGATTAGGAGCATCGGGTTACAATGTAGTACAAGTGGTTCTCCCGGTAGGACCATCGGGGACCACAAAAAGATACATATAGAATATTCTTCGAAGTTACAATATTTCAACACTCACCCTTAACGAGAAGGGTATTCTATAATAACATAAACAACAAGAGTAGGAGAGAGATAGGGGACATCATCAACATCATCAGGGTAACACATCTATAAATCATTGGAGGCTTTTCAACATTATGTAGTCTTCATCTTCAATCTTCAGTCTTCATCATCAGCGACATCTTCAGTCTTTGATCAGCAACATCTTCAGCATTTTGATCTTTCAATTAGCAACGACATCTTCAGCACTTGGACCTTTCGATCAGCAACATCTTCAGCACTTTGACTGTTCGATCAGCAACAACATCTTCAGCATTTTGACCTTTCGATCAACAACATCTTCAGCACTTTGACTTTTCGATCAGCAACAACATCTTCAGCATTTTGACCTTTCGATCAACAACATCTTCAGCACTTTGACTTTTCGATCAGCAACATTATCATCAACACTTTGCCCTTTCAATTAGCAACATCTTCAGCACTTTGACTTTTCGATTAGCAACAACATCTTCAGCGTCTTGACCTTTCGATCAGCAATATCATCATCAACACTTTGACCTTTCGATCAGCAGCAACATCATCATCATCATATTCTGATCTGTCGATCAAAATCATCATCACATTTTGATCTTTCGATCAGAAACACCATCATCATACTTTAATCTTTCGATCAAAAACATCATCATCATACTCTGATCTTTCGATCAGTACGTCATCATCATCATACTCTGATCTTTCGATCAGTACGTCGTCGTCATCATCAGCTACAACCTGCAATCCACAACTCAAAGACAAAAAGTCTTTGGATCGCTTTTGGACTTAAAGTCCAGGGATGATACAATCCCACCACATTCTCGACAACCGGAGTTACCGAATTGATTACGGGAGAATCAGTCCCTATCAATTTAGGACTAAGTCCAAGGACGATGCAATCCTACCACATTCTTGAGGACCGAAGCCACCGGATTGATTACGGGAGAATCAGTCCCTATCACTTTAGGACTATGTCCAAGGATGATGCAATCCTACTACATTCTCGAGGACCGAAGCCACCAGATTGATTACGGGAGAATCAGTCCTTATCACTTTAGGACTATGTCCAAGGATGATGCAATCCTACCAAATTCTCGAGGACCAAAGCCACCAGATTGATTACGGGAGAATCAGTCCCTATCACTTTAGGACTATGTCCAAGGATGATGCAATCCTACCAAATTCTCGAGGACCAAAGCCACTAGATCTATTATGGACAGATGTCCCAGGATGATACAATCCCTCTTCATTCTCGAAGATCGAGGTCTCCGGATCACTTTAGGGAAGGTTCCCAAGGATGATACAATCCCATCACGTTCTCGATGATCAAGGTCATCGGATCTATTATGGACAGATGTACCGAGATGATACAATCCCTCTTCATTCTCGAGGACCGAGGTCTCTGGATCACTTTAGGGAAAATGCCCAGGGATGATACAATCCCACTGCAACATCACTACTCCCCCTTTCAAGGAAGGTCTTTCCGAACAACACCAAGCTTGTCTCGAAAGTGTTCGAACTCTACTCGAGGCAGAGGCTTCATCGGTACATCATCATCCAAACCATCATCATCTACATATTCAGTATCTGAATGCTAATCTATCACCATCTGTATCTCCAGTATGTGAATACTGAAAGCATCATCATCTATATATTCAGTATAGAAACACGGAATCACCATCATCTGTATCTATAGTATGTAAATACTGAAATATCATCTATATCTTCAGTATGGGAATACTGAAATCATCATCATCTATATATTCAGTATAGAAACACTGAATCACCATCATCTGCATCTACAGTATCATCATTTGCATCTTATCTTGTATGTAGAAATACCGGATTTCTATGTGTTACGTCGAAACACAGGGTTCTTTGTCATCACAACTATGGTTATCACATAGAATCATTGTAGTATCCATCTTCAGGTCAAAGAGACCTGAGATCAGCTTCTAAAGCCATATGGCTTCACAACTTAGTAGAGCAATCTGCTATGTATTCTGCTTCAACCGTGCTAAGAGAAACATTGGACTGTTTCCTGCTAAACCATGAACTCATAGCAGACCTCAAACAAAAGCGTCTACCTGATGCGCTTTTCCTGTCTGAGATACTTCCAGCCCAATCTGCATCTGTGTAGCCATACAATCTATACTCATGGCTACCATCATAGTATAGACCAAAGTCTATAGTCCCTTTCAGATATCTCATCACATGTTTTGCAGCTACTAGGTGAACCAGTCTTGGTTGAACAAGATATTGACTTAAGGTGTTCACAGCAAAACAAATGTCTAGTCTGGTATTTGTCAAGTACATCAATGACCCAATGATTTGTCTGTAGTGAGTCACATCCACTAACTCTGATGAGTCATCAGCTAACAGCTTCAGGTTGGAGTCCATGGGTGTGGCCATGACTTTGCATTCCAACATATTGAATCTCTTCAATATCTCTACCACATACTTTCCCTGGTTGAGAAAGATTCCTTTTGAACTTTGCCATACTTCCAGACCTAGGAAATAATGCATTAACCCAAAGTCTTTCATCTCAAATTCTTCTGCTAGTTTCTTCTTGCTTTCCATGATCTGTTTCTCATTCTCTGTCAAGAATAAGTCATCCACATATAGTAAATAGAATGACAGGTTCATCTTCTACAACCTTGTAGTAAAGGTTAGGATCGACTTTACTCTTGGCAAAGCCCATGCTCATCAGGAAACTATCTATTCTTCCAAATTCTCAATCCTACCAAATTCTCGAGGACCAAAGCCACCGGATTGATTACGAGAGAATCGGTCCCTATCACTTTAGGACTATGTCCAAGGATGATGCAATCCTACC